>OENT01000477.1:8921-95334 GCA_900239685.1 Rotaria macrura | reverse complement strand
TCATTAACATATTGATCGATTACAATGAAGTGTCGAATTAGAATTTCCAATGATCAGATCCGACGATTATTATTAACATCGAATGTTCAACAACAACGTCTACGTTTGAAGTTGCAATCGTCGATATTAACAACAATTGAAAAGAAAACAATCGTCTCGAACTCGTTTGATATTAGTCCACGAACTAGTAACAAAACATTTTCATGTTTCTCAATCGAATAAAAAATCCTATTGATAAAATATTAACTTCATCATCTGTTGCATTGTGTTCATCGGTGGTTATTTCATCGTCGAATGTATAATATGCACTGTCCCAATCTTTAAAAAGGCGTTGAAAACAGGAGAAAAGTAAGATATTTCTCCTCAAAAATAATAATATTATTACTATAACTTACCAAGTGAATTACCTGCATCATTAGATACCAAATTTACATTATCAGAACCTCCACGAGTCACTTCATCAATGATGGAAGATTCAACTAGTTATATTTGTTTAGCCTTTAAGTAGCGGCATTGTATACTGTCAAGTGTAGTTTATGACCCAAAAAATTTACTGTCTTCGCTTTAAGTGATTTGAATTACTTTCAGATATTTGATACCTCATCACATGCAATTGCATATATTTTTGCATAAACGTGTAATCGTTTCCATTGTTTCTTAATAGTCAGATATATTTTTCAGCCGTGTGCCTTTCAGGAAAATCAGGAAAAGAAGATGAAATTTTACAATTTTATTTTACATCAGAATTCATGCAGTGATGTCCTGTTAAGTACATGCACGATTTCAAATTTTATCAGACCATAGATCTGTGATAACGAATAGTGGATCAATGCTTTTAAATTATTGAGAAGTCTTTCCAATGGCCTTTGTGCTGTTCGACAAGTAGGTAGATTGTATAACCTATAGAAAAAAGTATGCAGATGAAAAGCTATTAATGATATAAACAGTCTCATCGTATATGTAGTCTGAGAGGTTGCGTTTTACTGCTAATGATCGTATTCGATTTCTATAGCAGCTTTACTAGAAATATTAATGCGACAATTATTCTTTAGTCTGTCATGAATAAAAATAGAAATGCATCTTTGATAATTAATTTTTTACTATCATAAAAAATGGAGTCAATAGGCTTTCGCCTCCGTTTTAACGCAGAGAGAAACTCACGTACAAATTGCCTACCTTCTGCTGTCCTTGTAATAATTTGATCATTAACAATGATCAATAATTAACATTAATGAAAGGATAATGAATAGGTTTTTATTCAAAGCAGAGCAGGAAGGTAAATGCAAAAGCAAAGACAAGAGAAAAACACCATGAACACAAAGAGTAGAAAAATCACAACGAGAGAGTACATCATAAACATATAGACAAAAGGAGAAATTAAACAGTGGCATTGAGAAAAAGACAAAAGATTGTTGAAGCTATCGTATCCTTGAATTAATCAAAGAGAATCAAGGAAAAAGCGCATCAAACAAAAAGAGAACATACTTCACAGGAGCATAAAGTTGATGTCATAATCAAAACGACATCTGGTGACACTAACACAACCATTTTGCAGCTGATGTAAAAAATTCGAAGAATAAAATGTAATTTACAATAGGTCGGTAGTAATAGTGCTTCTTCAAATACCTTTACATAATATTCATATTTGATATTATACAAACGTTTCAAAGGTTTACGAAACTGTTGTTCATGATTAGGACTTAGCACATATTTTAAGTATGTCTTAATTGATGAAACTCGATCAATATCGAAGAAAGGTGCTTCATCATGACCTCCGTTTAAAAATGAACACCCAACTAGATCATTCAGAATGTCATCCACTAGTAGATGTTTTTCTCTATAATAACAAGCTGTGATATAAGGTTTGGAGAAACAAATTGGTGATTCACAATTGCATAATAAATTATCATATCCGCAAAGAACAACTTTTTCAAGTTTTGCTATCTTCTGCCTTCCATTATCAAATGCTGCTCTTTCTATCAAATTATTGTCATTATAACTTTTATTGCGAAATAACAGAATAGCTTGTAGTAATGACGATGAAAAACCTAAAGTAACCCGCAGAAGTAGCTGCCCGTAACCAACCTCCAACAGATGAATTGGAATGTCATATTCATGAAAAGATTTGAATTGCTCTACAGCTCTATCAAATAAATTGTGTATCTAAAATATAGATTATTAAAAACAAATCTAGGTCTCTTCTGTACAAGAATATCTACCTGCTTTTTAGCTTCTATGTCAAATTCTTCGCTGATAACTTTCCCACTACATTTTATTAAATTCTCTTTCATCAGTGTTAGGACACATAGTCCATTAATAAGCAGCGGAATCAAACAGCATTAACAAAACAACATGTTATGCACTACGTCTTCAAATTGTCCTTTGTTGTTTTGTCTGGAATATTTTCGTATCTTGAACTACAGTAGTTTACAAGGTTTATTGATTCTCAGTTCATCTAGTAGAAACTGTAAAAATGAAAACGATTCGGCTGACGAAATGAAAACTCGACAACCAAATGAATGCATGATAAAGAAAATAGAAACCATGGAAAACTTTATTTGATTTATTTGCCGACGTAGATGAATACCAATACTCGTACAAAACGGCATAAAATTTTATTTCAGCAACTCGTGTTAATTGAATTGAATTTGTCTCACCATTTACATAAAAGAAAGAAGTTACAACGTTCATGAAGTACACCGACCATCTTAACTTTTCTAGGTTGATGCAACAAAAAGGAATCAAATTGTAATTAATATCATTGATTAAGTAGCAGGTTGAAACAAACGAAAAATCACGTAATACAACTGACCATAGACGTTCGGTGCTAAAAACACATATTGAAATTGCACGATTTTTTATCTCTTTGCTGCCATGAGAAACAGTATTTTTACGATTCTATTACCATCCTTGCCTTTCACAAGAAAAAATACTTCTTATTCACATTTACGGTAGGACATATGACGCTCGAAAACAACATGAGGTAATTTTATTTACAATCTAATAATGTGCCTTGCTTTATATCAGTCAAAATATCAGATGGATTATAAAAACTGCTTTCTTGTAAAATATCATCACCTACATTTATGCTAAAAAATATATGCTTGCATTTTTCATCATTTGTAATAGAGATGGTATTGTGTAAACTTGCTTAATGAACCAAACTCACTAATTGAACTTCCGAAACTCTTTATATTATTTTCCGTTATTTCTTCAATTTAATTAAAATTTTCGGCGGCACGACGCGGCATAAAATATCTGTGCTCTTTATAGCAGGTCTCATTGAAGTAGGTCTGCAGTTACGTACAAGGATTGGAAATGATGTAGATGTATTTCGATTTTTCAACTCCTAAAAATACACAATTGTCAAGACTTAGTTCATCTTTCTAAAGAATTTTTGACGGAACAGTTAATATCTCAAAAACAGTACTACTCTTTATCTGTTTGCTTTCAATATTGCAAACACTAACTGATTTCGAAAAATCACCAATACCTGATAGTAAGACATAGAACAGGACTTTTTGGTCGCACATATGGTTACGTACAATGTATATTATCAAGCTATGTACTCCAGACCTTAAGCGTAAACATTTTAATTGAAATTGATCCATCATCACCACCAAATATTCACTAATATTTTTCTCATTTATAGAGTTCCACTTTAGATTGTCTTTTGACAGCATTGTTAACAACTAAATACATACGTGGAAAGTCTACAAAAATGAAGGACCGCCAAAGAAAACAGCGATCGAAAAAATGATTAAACTTCACCAATTCTTATAAAAAGAATTGAACTTCCGTAAGCTACTGACATAGTGGTATCGGCATGATTTGATGTAGTAACCGCGTAAAAATAATCTAAATGAAACGTCACAATACGGTTGATTTTCCATATACTAATAATCTAATTCTAGCTCCTTATGAATAGAATTCGAAATGAATCATAAACAGAGAGATTGATCTAGAAGATTGAATAATCGTATGAAGTACGATGTGCTTACGTGGGGGCAAAAAATAATGTATACTTTGTGTTCAACTATTGACCTAATTCTTAACCAATAAAAATATGATTATATTCCATGTTATATTAACTATTCATAACATCCACACATGCTATGCTAATAATTACAATAAGTATTTATCCATATCTCAAACATTAAAATTCTCACCATTTACACATGTGCTACGTTTTAGAACGTGAAAGAAGGCCGAAATGCGTAAAGGGCCAGACGAGATTAAAGGCACTCCCAATAAAATATTATAACATATTCTATGAGAATCAGAGCGATATAATAAAGAATCTATAGTGTATTGTAAAGGTTGATTATCTGCATGGCTAACGTCGCAGAGAAGTTTTCACTGTGTAAAAGAAACATGGGATACAATTAATTTTTCTTGGACCTATGACTTAATTCTTTCTTTCATTCTTACTTCATATTTTGCATGCGCATTACACTTGCTTCATTTAGGACACGATGATTTCAAGAACCAAATGCCTGAACATAGTCGTTCAAACTCAAAATTCAGGCATCGAAACCGAACCGATATCTGCTTTAGGATATTTCGTCTAACTTTCTCTATTCATCAGCAACTGACGGCCAAAATTGACGATTTGGAAGTAATTTACGTTCTCGTCAGCAGTTTAAGATAATTAATATTAAAATGAAAGGAAAAGTTAGGCGTCACTGTATCTGCTCATATGTGAAACAATTGTTTTTACAGCTGATGGAAAACAGTGAATGATAGAGATAATTAAACAATGAACTATCAAAAATCTGGACATAATTTAGGAAACTAGATAGAACGATATGCTTTAGAGTAGCAACTTGTAAGTTGTGCTTATGTCAGATGAGAATGTAGAAAAACATGTTTCGTCTTCGATTGTTTGACAGTGAAAAAATGTATCTGACTTCTTACAGGTACTTCCGAAAGGGGAAACAGCTGATTTTTGTGATTTCAGATTAAAAAAAGGGAAAAAAATCAGTGACTCGATTGAAATGATAAAATTTGATATCCTCGTTGTTCTAAATATCAATCTAGAGAGGGACAGTTTGAATCCGATTTTCTTGATTTCTGTGATTTTTCTGATTTAAATCAATTGATTTTATTTAGAAAAATCAGAAATCAGCTGTTTTCCCTTGGGTACTGCAAAAAGGATTAGCCGACCGACTATTCGTTTTCTTTATAGCACTCCTTTTTCCTAAGGTCAAAGTGAGTGCTTTGCACTGGATTTCTTAGTAGAGTGAAGCTCTATTACCATCCAATTGTGATTCTGTTCATGTTGCTTCCCGATAAACATAGCGGTGGAAACCGCTGGATAATTTGGGATGTAATGCCTGATACGAAATTTTCATTAGGAAATATTTTGCTTTCAAAACTTCTAACCAGATTTGATAGGAAAGGTTTTTTTTTTGATGAAACCTAAAAGCGATTTTATTGAGGGCACTCGGGAAGATTCTTATCAGGCTTCGTAAAAATCTCTTCTTTAGAATGAACAATGAAAATAGGCGCTTCGCCTTCGTTGCCAAATTCGGAGCCCTTTCAAAAGAGTACTGTGAATTGGTACGAAACCATCGAAAAGGGGTACCAAATGTGTAGGAATCATTTTAGGTTTCGTAGCTCCCACAACACTTTCTTAGTTTCCGTAATGTGGTCATTTTCCCCAGTGTATAGAGATGTGAGAAAACGTTATCATTACCGTGTTCTTATTTATTTTACCATAATGGTCAATCATTTTATCAATTGCTAATCTTTCACTTGTTTATTTTTTTCAAAAGAAAAATTTTTCATGGCAAAAATAATAAAAAAGCAGATGAGTCGAATTTCGTTATATGTTGTTAGTGAATTCGAAGAGCATATTTTGTTTTTATATTTTAAACATCTGATTTATCTTTACATTCGTCAAGCCTTTCACAATGTACTACTTTATTCAATTTCCGACGATCCTTGAGATCGAGTATCGATATATGTGTTTGAGTTTTTCGAGTATCATCTTTTTGACGCATTGCTGCTGTCATTCCTCGATCATATCTTTGACACACACTGAAAGTCGGAGACTCATCGTTGATTTTATTTGTTCTTTTTCCATATTCTTAGTTTACAAATGTGAGAACTAAAACAAGAGTCCGTCTCTGTCCTATGTACATTGTATCAGAATTTCATTGGCAAACCAACTTCATAACTTGAAGAACTAATCTTCTAACGTTTTTAAACTCAACTTTAATTTTATTTTTATTTTCTGCAACCAATGATTTTAAAGGCTGGCTCTGCTAAATTTTCAGCAGAAAGCTAACCGAACGCTTTCATTTGGGCTTTCAAAAACTAGTTGGTTGCTGTTTTCAAATGAACCGTAATCTATACAACAATAGACAAAAAACATTTTGGTAATGCCTCTTCCAGGAGATGAGCTGCGAAAGTAACGAATAAATCTAACTTTCAAATTGGTTAAAATGAAAAGAAAGGCACGCACAATGAGCCAAATACGGTTCTTATACAAATACGAACTACAATGATGAATATTTACTTTTAATCATTGGGAGGATTGAGATATTGATTTGTCCTTCTTGATAAATGTAAATAGAGCGCTTCCTCTCTATTTGACTACTAGGGAAAAATTGATCGATTTTTTGTTGTTGCCTATTTAATGGCTCACGATCAAGTCGTTTTATATAGAAAAGTTCTCTCTGTTAAAGAAAAATTGTTTTGCTTCTTCCTATTAGCAGCACATATTCTAAAAAATCAAGATATATGAGGTGTTTAGACAAAGTTTTTTGACCCTTTATTCAAAATAATTTGGGTTCATGTTGATTTGGTTGATTTATCGCTAATTTGAACGCTTGAAGTGTCAACGAATGATCGATTTTAGACACTCGAAAGTCTCACTTACTTCTAATTGTATTACTTTGGCCAACCGGCAAGTGCCTAACAACGACCCTTTCTAGCTAATTCAGCAGACCTGCAAGCTCCTAATTCTAGAAAAGATTGCGTTCCGACATGATAAGTACAAATTAAGGCATTTTTTTCGATAGAATGATACTACTTTCCTCATCAGCCATATTCCTTTTCAAATTTAAATTAACTGTTTGTTGAAAGATCTCAGGTGGATCATGAACCTCGACATCGTAACCTATCTTTTCTGGTACGATCCTAACAACCAATGAAATCCGATGGGGTTCCAGGAAACGAATCTACTAATGGCTGTGATGGATAAAACCTATTTAATTAGATAAGCACTGATTACTAAATGATAGCAATAGTAGAGTTAAACCAGAGCGGGGCGTTGGATTCCGTCAAATCCCGACGGTAGGATCCCCCGGATTCCAACGCTATGGATCCTAGCGTCGATTCTTTTTCTGGATTCCGATGGGATTTCGTCGGTTTTACGTGAATCCATATAAAATCCGATCCAATTCGATCCGATCCAAGTTGGTTGAATCGGCGGATTGAATCTCCGAGGATAATAACACTTTGTCAAAGAGCTTTCTATGCAGGATGCAGTTACATTGGAAAAACACTGTTGATACCATATCTGCGGCTTTAATATAAGAAACACGATTTACTTACTGTTCCTAATCCATAGAAAAGTTCTATTTTGTGAAATACGATCTAATAGGAACGTTGAAATGTTTCTGGATGTGGATGTTTGTTTTGAAGGAGTACCACAGTAGTACTACATCTTCAATACCGAAATCGATGCCCCCAACAAATCAAAAATATGACTAAGCAGAAATCTAACTAAAAATATAGTTTTTGAACTTATTAAATGGAACAAAACAGTTTTTTGAATTTCTAACATTTTTACATAAAGTTTTATAAATATTACCTTCCTATTGTATGAATTTCGAAGTGACTTGCAAAGCCAATCGTATTCTGAAATGAACCTAACTGCTATCTATACGTTCTTATATAGTAGTATTACTAGATGATAATTAAAAGAACAAGAAATGTGATTCTTATGCTAGAAAAAATCCCAGGAACCACATATTCGATTGCTAGGTAGTTCGGCATACAGTGAAAAAGTAACATATTTTATTTTTATGTGCTGATTTTCGAAGATAGCATATCTCAGATCACTGTTCAAGTTTCTCCTCCACATATCCACCAGCACAGTGGACCAATCAGTGAAAATCTTCCACCAAGACAGGATCTAACAGGCTGTATATCTAAAGTACTGACTATCTCCCACGATAAAATCCACAAGCAAACAGAAAAAAATATATGCGCTTTAAAACAAAGTCTAAAAAGCCAAAGCTCGATGGAGTTCGGTGTGTGAGTTTGTAAATTCTAGTAGCGAATTTGTTTGAATCCGCATTGGGATGCATCGACACCTACATCCATTTCGTCTAGTTGTGTCATTGATATCCATGTCTACACTAGAACCGCTAATAGGAAGAATTGCAAGGGGAAAACGGCTGATTTCAGATTTTTCTGTTTTTTTATTACTTAAATCAATTGATTTGAATCAGAAAAGTCAACGAAACTCACAGAAATCAAGAAAATCCGATTTAAACTCTCTCTCGCTAGATTGATATTTCAAACACCAAGGCTACCAAATTTTATTATTGCAATCGAGCCATGGATTTTTTAAATTTAAAACTGATTTAAAGTCATAAAAATCAGGTATCCCGCTCTGACGAATTGCCATAGTTGTTACTGAATTCTCCTGACTTTTCACCATTTTATAATTGGTATTTTGAATGTTTTAGAGTGAGGATTGGTGCAATCTCAGAATGTAAGTAGTGATTTTTATAAAGTTCGTTGAGTTTAATCCTGGTCCAACAATTCAGCCAGTTAGTCCACTGGTGCCGCTAGTTGTGACGACCTAATATATTGTGCATCACTATATGTCCACCGCATTTAATGCAAATTGATATTGTAATGGTGATAGTTTTTGGTAGATGTAAGTGAGATGATTGTGATTTGAAAAAGCCTATTTTATGAATTGAAGTGGACTCAACCCCCCCCCCTTTTTTTGGCACTTTTCGACAACCTCTCACGTGAAAATTTCGAAACTTTCAAAGTAGATAAATCTCAAGGAGCGGAACAAAAGTTGTCATAGACTCGAAACCCACCGGTTATTCCTTCAGGGAGATGTAGGTGTCATAACTGTTAAAATAAAGGTCCCCTAAGTATTCCTGTTTCTTTGAGCTGAAACGTGTTTTTACAAAAAATAGAGATACTTTAGGGTACCTACGTTTTTTGGTTTCTTTCTATATCTCTCCTTTCGAATAAAAGGGCCTAAATACGAAGAGCACCCGAAAAATGCACCTTTCTTGGATAAGTGCTTGCCTTGTGAGACCTGAATAAATTTAGGACTGGAATATTTTTCAAAATTAAAAACGTTAGACATCCTAAAGTGTCTCTACTATCTTTAGAGAAAATTCGAGGTCGATCGAATTTACTGTGACTGAGAAACGGGGGTAATTTTGAAGATTTTTTCTAAAATATTGGGTTTGCAGAAGATCTGGAACGAGATGAAAACATGTGCTGTACGTCTTTGGCTATCATTTTATCCTTTTGTTCTTATGTATAATTTATAGCTATGTATGAGTTCTCAAAATGTCACCAGTAGACAGAGGGCACTTCAAAATACACGTAGAGTAGAAAAAAAATAAAAACTGAAAAATTTGAAAATTTTCAGTCCCGTAAGTAGATGGAGATCTCTGGTGTGCCATGTGTTTTCTGTTTTTCAGGAAGCAAAAACCCTACTATGTATCAGCAAATTTTGCTTGAACTTAAAGAGAAAGTAAGGGTACGTGATACGATTTTCTCACTCGTAACAATCATGGGGGATTTTGGATCAGGTGCTATACGAGTTTTAAAATCGGATGTGAGTCGTATACATTATCAACGAAAACTATGCAAATTTCCACTCAATAACTGTTAGTTTCCTTTATTAATCGAGTACAAATGTTTGTTCCATATCTTTGTAACCATATATCGGCAAATACAATCTTTAACGAAACAAGAAGATTATTCAGTAAATGAACCCTTTAAATTATTATTTAGGGAAAGTCATGGCATTAGCATTAATGTCACATGAGCCAGTTATTAATGATTTTAATTAAATTCAAATCGTTACTGATATCAGTTACCTGATTGTCTAATGAAAGGAGAATTATTCCATGATCAAAGAAATTGGTTAGATGATATTAATTTATAGAATGTCTCTACATGTGATACAAAAAACAATAACACGTGCGAATGGTGACAATGACATATACTGTTTCACACATGTCTTTCCCTTTTCAAAGGCTATCATTCTAGAATGAGCAGTCGCATGTATTGAAATCATCTTTATATCTGAACTTTTATCAAGTTTAAGCAAAGTGAAGAGCAAGGGGTTCATTATATTACGACTTAACGGGTAGTTATGGCACTAACAGAAAAACCAATATTCATGCAAATACTTAACTGATTCCCTTATGCTTTATTTGAATTGAGAATTATCATTTTTATCTTAAATAAAATTTCAATCCTTTGAGTACTAAAATTAATTTTTCATCAACCATAATACGATATCTTCTATTTTACTAGTTTCATACTTCTTTTGGCAATTTTATTCGTAGATTTTTTTACTTAAGATCAAATTCAGCTTAACCCAGAAAAGCATACCTCATAACCCAATAACAGATGCAGCGACAAAAAAAAGAAATATGTCTTCATTAACACCGATTCATTGACATTGGAAAACCATCGAACGAAAAAAATGCAACTGAATCTATTGACGAGATTCTATGATGAATTGTTCACGTTCAAAATTAACATCACGAATCTGATAGATTCTAG
Source organism: Rotaria macrura (assembly GCA_900239685.1). Lineage (NCBI taxonomy): Eukaryota > Metazoa > Rotifera > Eurotatoria > Philodinida > Philodinidae > Rotaria > Rotaria macrura. The sequence goes on along the minus strand of OENT01000477.1, from coordinate 84,546 downwards.
CAACTGAGACATGTGTTTTAGTTTATTTAAGTTGGATAAAATGAAAGAATACACAATGTAGAGTAGAAAAACAACTCATGTCTAAATTAAACGATTGATTTCATTGTTGATCTCGCTGTTGATGAATGTATTGATGCCAGTATCGATAGTTTGACTGAGTGCGCCTGAAGCACCCCCAGGAAGAAACTAAATGAAGATAAATTACAATAGAAGACTATTAAGTGTCGCGCCACAAAATTCTCTCTTACTTTGTTTTCTATGTTGGCTGCAAAATTATCAACGATACGATCAACCTGTCCATCAATAGCTGCATCACCACCCATACGAGCAGCTAAAAAGTAGACGCATATTTGCGATCAGCAAAAAGATCATAACATAAATTTACCTTCGCCGAAAAATCCTTCACCGGACATTCTTTTTAGGTATTTGTAACGCGTTTAACTATTTGAATAGAGCAGATGCACATTTGCATCCATTTTATACTTGCGTGGAACAGGAGTAAACGAAAAAATGGATACGTTGAAATCATTCATCTGAAACGCAACGAGCAATCTTGATGAAAACGAAGAAAATGAAATGTATTTTATGTTGTTATTATGATCGATGATTGATCTTGAATTACGTCAGTATGATTGTTTATTCACAGTTACATTATTAATCTAAGATACGTTATTGATTCAAGATGTCATCTAGTGTTTATTATATTTCGATGAATAATTTTATTTAACAACATGGGCGTACTGAGTACAGACTTGACCTGGAACGCTACGCCTTTATTTTTGAAGTTTATTTGCGTAGTGTTTCTCTACGTTTTGATTTCCTTGAATGATAGGAGAGCGAAATGCGTTTGAGTGATGAAATTTACCGATTTATCTCGGAATATGAGAAAATAATAGGAAAATAACATAATGAACTGTTGTTTATTTATTTTTTTCTTTGTCCAGCAAATGAAAGCTAGAACGAAGGTTTTTAATAAATGGCTTGTGTCGTGTCGGAAGTTTATATTCTAGCTGATTCATTACTTAAGTAGTTCTAAATATATTGAGCCTTTTCTTGTATGGACAACAGTCACATATGTCTTTTTATAGATCAATACTAGTATTAATAAAAATCAATTATTGAAATAAAGAGCTATTTGGAAGTGTGTAACATAGAATATATTCAACAGTAATGGTTACAAAGCATATAATTGGCGGTCATTTTTTCAAACTGCATACTGATTCACACGGATTTTTTAAAATTTTTCCTACAACTAGTAGTTTTACACGATTTCATTAACTAAGAAATATTTTAAAGACATATATTAGTAGAGGATGTGAGTGAAGATAATGGTGAGGATGTCTAAAGCATCTGCTACCATCGAACAGACAGAGTTACAATGTGAAAAAAATTTCACTTATTTATTTATACTCAACTCTGTATTTTTTAAATGCATTACCTTGTGTTTTTATGTCATCAATTTCTTTGCCCGTGTGGTCGAGTGTAAAAAATAGGATGATTCTGTACGAAAACAACTTGTGCATTCAATCAAAAACAAGTGAATCGCTGTACATAGTATAGTTCATGCAGTATGCAACATTGCAATCGTAGGACAAGAATTCTGGTATTCTCACAGGAATCTAATCTAAAACCAGCCGAAAATAATCGACAAAGAAAGAATGGACATTTTATAAAGTAGTCTTCATGATCATTGTCAACAATGAACTAATCTTTGTCATACAGTCCTGTGTTATAAAGTAGCCAAGGTGAATGAATTCCCTGTAATCTGATCTAAACCCACTAGTTGACGAAATACGATAAGAATTTGGGCTAAGGGAATGCGTTCGAATCCGATGGTTAAATTATATTTAATTATTTGAGTACTAAGTAATATGTGTGCCGCCAGCGGAAATCACATCCACTTGTGTTGGAACGATTCTCCTAGGTGCAGAAAATCTTCTCTTTAGAGCTTCATGATTCACTATCGGAGATCACAGTTGAAATAACTTTATGGTGGAAATGAATGTAGATGAAATGATCTACACTTTGAAACGTACATCACACCAGATCTCATGAGTTCATCATAAGAAATAAATTCTTACATTGTTTCACATGGTCACAATGTAAGTCGGCATTGTAAAACATCTGACACTAAAAAAACCTAAAAGATATGTCGTCTAGCGATAAAAACACTATCAGTTAGAGTCTTCACTTCATCATTTTGACACGAATTTAACTTCCGAAGTCATCTGGCTACTATATTATGTCTTCTATACTAGCAGTTTTTTTTTGTGACATGGTGCAAACTCAGATTTACAGAGTAGCTATGCCTCGTTAGATGGACAAATTTATCATTGAATCAAGTGATCTCTAAGCTACAACATCTACCGAAATCGAACAATTAAAACTACATATTGTTCAATGCTAAACTTGATTGTCATTTATTCCCGATTTTTTTCGATTGAAGTCGTTCGTCGGCCACAGATTCAAAAATTTAATGGAATGGAATGACCTGCATTTTACTACGGTAGTTGCTGTATACTAAAAGAACTATTATGTGTTGAAAATTCAGCTGAAAATGTTACTTGAAGACTCATAATTCCATTATACATCCAGCACAAGCAAATCAAACGATAGCAATCATATCAATTTCAAGATCAAGAGCTATTTTAAGTCTAAACAAATACTCGATTTGAACATTCAAATATTCATAAACGTTATCTTGAATGCAACAAAATTTACATAAAATGTATCGAAAATCTTATTAAAACCTATAATTGAAGGCTAGTTGTCCTAAAATATTGATGATTGGTGTTTGATTTCGTTAATACGCTGGTTAATACAACACAGGAACAGTAGCGGCACTCTTCATCGAATCGATACGATCTATAATGCGCACCGCTTCTATTATAGAGGACTCTTTTATTCTGCCATTTGTTATTTAAATTCTCGGTATGAATAAGTATATTTTTACAGCTCAGATAGTATTTATCTATTTTTTCGTTTGTGAAGTTGAGTATTTCTTTTTCTTGTCTGTTCTATTCTTTCATATTACTCATTGCATCATGGTGGTCTTCTTCTTTTGTTTTCTCATTTACTTCCTTGCTGTGACAAAAGATTCTTCGTCTTAACCGATATTTCAACGCTCTCGATGATCGTGATTTTAACTATTGTCTCGACTGTTTTGAGGAGAACTTTGACGCTGACTACACGAGTATGGTAGGCGGAGAGCCAATGAAAGCTCTGCCACGTCAAGTAAATCTACTTGCATGGAATGGAATGTTAGCTGGATTTAAGTCTACGCATCATCTTATTGGCAATCATGATGTCACCTTTGTTGATGCTAGTACGTGTCGCGTCAAAGCAAAAGTCACTGCTACACACTGCTTAGAATTGGAGAAAAATAAGGAAGACCTATGGGTTACAGGTGGTGATTACGATTTAAATATGATACGATCTCAATCCGACGGTCAATGGCGAATCAGTAGTATCAAATTCGTACAGGCATGGCACCAAGGCTCATCAGATCTCATGAAAGAAGCAACAAAAATATGCACTGAACGCAATCAATCCGGGTCATAAAATTTCTTATATGACTAGAATAGACTCAATGGGGATGCTATCTGCTTTTATAAAGAAAATTTTATGCCATGTGTCCTCTATGTAGGGGGGATGTGATCGCGTTTATGACTTCTTTTCCATTGAGAATACTAATACAATAGAGTTCTTTTGAACTAATTTCAATTAATATTAGAATGCGAAAAAAAAATGACTATTGGGAATGTAAGTTATTTAGAAAATATATTGCTATGAAATGGTTAAACAGCAACAACTTTTAAAGCGTTTTAATGTGCTAATAGTACGTATTTTCGTATAAGTAAAATTTCGGAACTCAAAACTATTATTTATGCACGTAAACGAGACATGAACTTCTAGGTTGATTTTTCTTCTGTATTCAGATAGAGTTCCATGTATGAAAGAAGAGAATAATATTCAAAGTTTGGTCAATTGAAAGTGAAGGGTATATATTAAGCAATTCAATTTATGAACTAATCTATTATACAAATACGAGCTTGTGTGACATTTAATATAAGAGTACGATACGCCTAAATCAATCCATAAACTTTATTTTGCATGTATTTTTTCATATTATTTTATTAGCATCGTTGGAGCAATTTTCTGTGCTAATTAATATCAAAATTAAAGAAAAAAAAATTAGTTTTCTACGGTAACATGTAATCATTTCTTATATATGATTAAACATTTCTTTTGAATCATTCATTTTCAGATTACATTTTCAGAGAGAACATGACTTCTATTTATCATTTCCAAAACATCTGTTAATGGTTAAAATAGAAAATCAATAAAATAAAAAGAGCCCCTGTCTTGAAAGACTAAACATCGAATACGCAATTCAACGAAGAATGCAACACAAAAAATTATGCAAAATCTTATGATCTGTGTTTCAATTAATTTATTTCGACAGTTTTTCTGAAAGAAAATTTAGCAACAACCAATCCATTCTTCTATAAGTTCAGTGATTGTATTGAAATTAAAACATTTTAGAGTCCTAAATTGAGACAATGAAAAACAGTTTTACACATAACTAATAGAAAAATGATTGTTTGGCGGTGGAGAAAAAAGGTAAGATCGATATGGTTAACATTTTATTCGTGCTAAATAATTAATTGATTAGAAGAGATCTGTTTGTATATGGAACATAGGACCCAATTTTTCGATGTTCGAACGATATTGTTCATCTTAAAGATTTTTATTGAAACAATATTAAGATATGAATTTGAAAAGAAACGCGCATCGAGACACACTCATATATATATATTGAATTGACTTTGAGGCGATAGCAATGCACGAAGAAATTCACCACGATATCTAAGTTTTAATTCATATGGTTATAGTTGTTAAAAAGTCAAACTGAAAATAATCACCTTTACTAATAGTGAGTTTTATCGTATTTACTTTCGTTCATATAGATTGAGCAAGGGTCTTACTTTTATCTTATGGAAAATAATATTCATCTTTTTGAAGTTTAGCTTCGTACGCAAATATCGAAGATACCAATGATTTTCATCATGTCGGACCGACCCGAGATGCCGATGTTTAGGGACAACAGCAGAGCTTTGTTCGGATTGGAGTATAACGGCAGCCTAGTCGATTCTCAGTACGAAGCTATGCTAATCACATAAAAAATTGCGTTCACCATCTAAAGTATACGTTTCGTTTGCGTTATCAGGTTATTAGTTAAATGGCACATTGTCTGCCTACTTAATACAACACACAGTAGATTATTTGCATCGGAATCAATAGTGAAAGATACTGAAAACAACTATTCATATCGTTTACGTTGATATTATATAATCAGTTGTTGATAAAGAGCATTCGAGAAGAATAATACAAATTATTAAGCAAGATTTAATAATGATGCAAGTTGCTTTTCTCTTGTTGTCTTTAATTACATCAGTTACACTATTGACTAAAGGAACAAGTGCTGTAGACTGGAGTAGAATTTCAAATTAAGAAATCGTTTCATTCGACTATATCGATGCTAGAACCGAGGAATAAACTCACCGTTTTTGTAATATTTTACTTGTAAAAGTATTTTTAAAACATTTCAAATGAACGAAATTCAAAAAAGATATTGAATGTGATTAGTAGCACAGCAAGCAAGTTCACTGTTGATGAGTCGAGAAAGAAAAAGTTAACGATACGGTACAAGGTAAACATTAATGAAGTAGACTATTACCGGTAAATTCCTACCCACTAAACAAAACTCTGATGTGCCATTTTTCAGTTCCATAGACGGAAAACCACTTGAAAATTTGTTTTTGGGAATCAGGAGCTTAATATCAGTGTACAACAGCGAACTATAGAATATGGATTTCAAGTTCGAAAAAAAAAACAATTTACCATTGAACTTCGAGTTTCCAAGATCGAGAGCACATAGTGAGTTGGTTCAGATTGAAATGAAATGTCTGTATAAGAGTGTCAGGAAAGTAAAAAACTTAGGAAAATAAATTTCGGAACTCAATTGCTCATTTCTTACGAATGGAATACAAGAGAACATCAACTTTGTCGCTTCTATAAAAAGACATAAGAATGATTTTTGAGAGTGTCCCTTTTTTTTCATAAATCTTGTCTACATTAGTGACGTCCTCAAAGGAATTTCTTTTTCTTATTTTCACAGCAAATGGTAGGGCAAGAAATGTTTCTCTACACGAAGCTAATTATTTTTGTTCTCCATAACTTTAGAACAATACGAACGGATCTTTTCTTTTTCAACTAAAATCGAAATGTAACAAGGTTTTTCATATTGCGATCCATATGGAATCGTACTGATAATTTGTTTTTCAATCAGATCAAGTAGTTGATGATCAAAAACGAAAAGAAAATCATCGGCAAGCATTACTAATTATTGTGTTATTTATCGAGTCTTTTTCTATTATACGCTCTTGTTTTGCCATTTTTAATCGACGACTTGTCTTAATACTATCGATTTGTTTTTTAACGGTCGGTATACTGATTAATTCATTGATTATTTGATAAACTTCAATGTATGAAAGTCTTTCATTGGATTCGACTAGCTTTTGACTATTTTCTCTACGTATTTGTTTCAATGAATTTAATACTTCATATATTGATCTATTCAACTTTGAATTCATAGTGCAAAGTTGATAAATTTGTTGTTGTTCTTCGAGATATCGTTCGATTATAGGTTGAAATAGATCATCATGATTCGATAGTTCTTGTTGTTGAAAGAAATGTAAAAGTCGATCACATTTAAATAGGAAATTATGAAACGAATTTTGCCATCGTTCATCTTTAAGACCTGCTGGTAGTGGAACGAATTCATGCGTTATATTGAATTCAATCAAAAAATGATTTCCATTGGTAGGACAACGACTATGTTCATTTAGATTATTCTTGAAACTAACCGGTTGATATTGAGCTAACCAAAATGGACCTACTTCAACAATGTTCATATGTGCACAATGAGTACATATTTCAATATCGACTGGATTGACATTTAATATCATGTGTGTAAGAATTATTTTAGCTTCGATTAATTTCCAATTATAAACTATTAATCGTATTGTTTCCATGAGAGGTCGAGCAAGCATAGATATATCGAGAATAGCTTTCCGTGGTGATAAATATTTTTCAAGATCGTAAGATTGATAGCATTGAATACAAGTCACTAAACGAGCTAATTCAGTTACGGATGTAGTCCAACTAGTCATAAATTCTTCTTTTTGATATTCATCAAAGTAAGCACCACATTTTCTTGCAGTTAAATATCTAAATGATTCATTGTCAAAACAAAACGTATTTTCCTTTGTAAATGGAATATCATCAAGCTGTTCATTGTGAAGTATTTTCCTAAGTAATAGACCTGCATCACCTGGTGAATAAAATGTTGATCGAGTATGTGTAAAACAGAAAATAATATTATTATAAACATGTGGTGTTAGATAAGATAATAATGAATCGACACATGAGCGAAAAAACATATTTAATCGAGAAGCATCTGATTTGACTAGGAAACAGATGGCATTTAAATGAGGTAAATTATCAATATAATTCAATATATGATTGATAGTTTTCATATCTTGATTTCTTCCTCGACTATCTCCAATACCAGGCGTATCAATGAAACGTAAGCGTAGTCTACTATTCAAATTGAATACATATGATCGACATTTTTGTGTTACTGATTGATCAGAATGTTCATAATCTTCATTCGGATCAATATGACCTAATTTGACAGGGAATTCGTCGACTCGTTCACCGATGCTATTGATGAGAAACGAAACTGGAATTAATACGATCGGTTCACTTTGTTCCGCTTGTTGAAGAACTTCATATTTTAAATAGTTGACAAATGAATTAATGAATGTTGATTTTCCGACACCTATTTCTCCCACGAGTAGTACATTCATTTCGATTGGTTTTGATATCAAAAGTGGTCCTCTTGGAGGTATAGCCGGTGGTTTCACCACTGTGCTTGATGATTGAGGAGACTGTTTAGATGAACGAGATTGCTGTTGTAAAGATAATCGATCTGAATCAGTAGATGGTAATAGATGTACTGGATCTTAATTGAAATCATTATATTTCCTCTGAAAATCACATACTTTTTCGAAGGAAATAGTGAGTTTAATTGGAAGTCTTGGCAACACCCGCGTTCCCTCCTGTTATATTACAGACCCTACTCACACTACTTTTAGCTTTCATGAAACACGTGAGTTAAACAGATTGGTCCAGCTAATTAGTTTTTTTTTGTGAAATACGATGTGAAAAGAGTGTTGAAGTTTATACAGGAAGAAATTCCCCCCCCCCCTCATGATCAACGATTATATGTTACTGGAAATGATGAATGAATGGGTCCGATTATTTTCGAACAATGAAATACGGATGTGACCAGTATGAGAACTTACATCGTGTTCCACATATTGATCTTGCAGGAGTTGCACTAACAGCTATTTCATACAATACGATTTTATTTTGAATAATTATGAGCGGTAAGTTGAGTTGTTTGATATATATGTACTAGATTAAAGAATTTTCGAATCGATAATAAAGAAATTACAATTTTCAGAATATAAAATGTAGTTTTGTGCCTCGAAAAATTCTTCCAATATCATTTAAAATGTTTTACTATGATTAAAAAACAAAGAACCAATTTAATTAGGTCCCATTTTTCTCAATAGAAAGGAATTAAATCCTATGTATGAAAGAAAGCTATTAGCATAATATCTACGTGATTCACACATGACACACGATTTACCTGTTCTCACCAATATAAAAGTATTGCTCTCTTCGATGAATCATGGTTCTCATTCATTCATCGGTTTTTATACAACTAGTAGAACGACAAAGAAGAAACAGATGCTGTATTTCCATTGAATTCTGGTGAAATACCTTCATCTTTGGTGCATCAAAACATATCTCATGGTCAGTGATGGCTATGGCACTGTCTGTATCGGGAGCAAGTCCTTGTCAGTAACACTCTGTGGAAGGACCAGAGGATGGTTAAAACATTTCTATCATAAACACTTCTTTCCGATCGTGTTTCAAAGTAACTTGTTAAGTCGATATTTTGCCGTGAAAGACCAGTTTTATCTGTAGACTAACTTATCTATTTCTCGTAAGCTATGAATATTAAGAAACTATAGGAACAACGGATATCTAAACATTCATTCTACTATTCGTTTGAAGATCTAATTCAATTAAAAAACTTACATTCATTATTTTCTTCCCTAATACAAGTGTGTTCAATAAAAACTAACGAAACGCTGAATTCTTTTCTCTAGACACATGTCTTACTTCTCTTTGAATCATATGGAATTATTGGTGTTTGTTCCAATGATAATCTTACAATGATGAAATCTTTTAATTTTTCTTTGATATAAGTGAAATCAATATAGACTAATTTTATTCGTTGTTCTATTTGTTGCTGTTCCAACGTTAATTCTTGATATATTTGTTGATATCGATTTATTTCTTCACGTTTCAATCGATCACTTGAATACCAGAGAACAACAGAAACATTTTCATTTGAGTACGTACGTTTGAGTATGACATCAATATCGCCAATAGCTGTTTGTCCTTCGGGATCAGGACAAATATCAAATGCATTGATGTATTCGATTTGATCGTTCTTAAGTTCTTCGATTAATATCGATTTATTCGATAGTTGTTCAACATAAGAGAGAAGTTTTTCCATTTTCATGACGCGTAAACATTCATAACATTGATCTCCAATAATATCGTCTAATGCTGTTGGTTCGCCACGATGTCGACGAATATTAGCAAGTGCTGATCGGAGACGTTCTCGTAAATTATTCAATGAATCTAATGCGAACTGATATTTTTGTCGAAGATTTTTTAAACGCTTATCCAATACGTTACTGGAGATACTTGCCGGAAGACTTTCAAGCATGTTTCTAAGATCTTTTATCTGATTATTTATTCGATTGATTATAGTTTCAATCCGTGCAATATGAGGATTATCTGGCTTCGGAAAAGTACATGGTACATCAAACTTTGGATTATTGTAAAGCCATCTTAATGGTTGCATCGTATAGACGATTGGTTGATGAAAGTTTGAATCTCTTTGCCAATCTTTTATCCGATTGAGCATAGTTACTAATGATATATTAGATTGATCAACACATGTTTCAGATCCATAGACAGTAGTATTACTCAATCGATTGATTATTTGTTGATTATTACTACTAAATTTAACTGGAATCTTATTGTTGTTAAGTTGATCACAAATATAAACAAGAAACTGATCAACTGAGTTGAGAGATTCATTTTTTGGACGTTGTATGATGAATAAAATTTCAAATCCCCAAACAATTTTTGTTATCATATGAGTCGCTTCAGTTGAATCGGACGGTGCTGCTACGATTCTCTGCGTTTTATTAGTCTCCACATCGAGCCATTCTTTTCGAGCTCTGTAGGAATAATATAGAAAACGCGTATTGTCATCAATAGGTTGATTGTATTCAATAAAACGGCTAATGCCTTTTGGTGTAACCATTTGTAGGCAAATACTTTGCCGGATAGCATCGTCAAAGTCTATATCTTTGAGAAAACTTATGACGTCTCTAGATGGATCACATTTTAATAATCGACATATAGACCGTGTACGTGGTAGTTTTTTTTCAATTCTTTGTGCACAATGTCGATCAATTAAATTATCTGTTAACGCATCATACAATGAACCTAGTCGACCTGATGCATCGATCACTTTCCGTTCGATTGGATATCCATCTTGAGATTTGAACAAGTTCAATGTTGACGAGCTCAATGAAATCTCACTCATAGTGTCACACTTCACTGGCAAATAAACATATTGATTTGAAAATCTGGAAGAAGAAAAAGATAACAATGGAAATTTTCATTTATGCATGGTTCATGTTATACAATGAAAGAACGTTGGAGTTGAATACTAGTCGTATGACAGCATAGCATCGTTAAATACAATCTACGAGTTCCATGAGAAAATTTATTACAAAAAGTACTTTTGTAGTAAAGAAAAGAGTCATCGATCGATTTGAAAAAATGAATTCTTTCACACACATGTTTCTTTCTCTGAAGACAATCAATATATCGGTAGAATCGTACTGAATAGTTAATGTGAACAGAAAGATATTCATATCGATGAACTATATTTCAAAATGTTCGTAATAACGTTGTACATGAAATAGGGTGAACTCTTAGATAGATCTTTGTTCCGTCATCAAAAGGATGGAAGACAATCATGAACATGGTGAATATTGATTTTGCAAATTTCACTATTATACCAAATGAAATACTATTTTAGATTAATTTCATGCCCTCGTTCGTGCTATGTTATTAGTCATGAAAATAATTTATTTTCTAAATATATCTTCTGGCTAGCAAAATTTTTTTTTCTGATACTAACTCTTTCTATTTTCACACAAGACAAATAAATTGAAAATAGATTTTCGCTTTCTTCCACTGAATATTGTCAATGAATGAGTTAAACGATAGCAATTTTTTGAGGCATTACAAACTCCTCGTTTACCATCATACTTATTGGAATAATTCGAGAATTCGATCAATCTGCTTATGTTGTTTGCGTCTTAGAGGAACTCATACTTAATTTTTGTCGATGTTCTATAGGTGTCATTTCGAGAAACACTAGAGAGGTCTAAAGTGTTAATTATCTCTTTTCGTTGACTCATACCATTCGTCTCAATGTGGTAGTATTATAGTTGAAGATTTTTTGGTAGTGACGTGAGATTTAAAAAAAACACTATCTAGTTGTGCGAGATTAACTTTTTTCATGTCAAATATAAACAAACAAGCAATCAGTTAATCAAAAAATAATCGAATGACAAAAATTTACTATCAAGATATTCTTTTTTCAGAACTCTGATTATAATCAGAGTTCAATTTTTTTTTACAGTATTGATACTGATTTCACATAGGGATGCAACGGTGACGGTAACCGTAGTAACGGCGTACCGTCACTGTTTCACCGGTCATAATGGGTCACCGTCACCGGTCTTCACCGGTTTCAACGGTGGCCGTTACCGGTTTCACCAGGTACAGCTTCGGTAATAAACCGACTTCTCTTCATAGTCTGTTTAGTTATCGAATAATGCATGAAAGTAAATTCCACTCTGAGATTCTAGTTACTACCTTAAAACTTAACCTAACACTATTAATACCGAGATTTAAAAATTTTCAGTGAGCTTTTTGAACTTTTCTTATAGATCTATTGTAGGGATGTAACAACACCAATAATATTGGTGGTATTCGTATTGTTTTACTCCAATTGTATTGGAAAGAAATATTGAACACAATGCTATTCATATGCAAGTCAATTAAAACTTTTGAACATATTCATGACGGATTCTCAATCTTTGTTCACGAACACTTCAACTTTTATGCCTTATAGCTTGACTCACCGCCTACTTTACTAGAAATTCTGATTGAAGGGAGGANCGCTGTACAAATGAAAGCGACCAATGAGACTGGTAAAAGTAGGGATGTGCGGTGTCGGTATACTGATTAGCAGTGTCACCGAGGCACCGATGCACTAACACTGACCCTCACTGACCTCAATTTACGTCTAAAAGTATAATATTCTGCATGCAGATTGTAGTCAACAGAAATTAGGATCGATGTCAGTGCTGCTACGCTGACCTCAGTTTCACCGTATTCACTGTCAGTATTACACCGTTCAGTGCAAAATCGCACATCCCTAGGTAAAAGAGGTAACAATGACCGGTGACGCCGGTGACAGTGACCGGTGACGGTGGCCGGGGAAGACCGGTGACCGGTAAAGACCGATGAAACGGTGACGGTATAACGGCGACGAACCGTCACCGTTGCATCCCTAATTTCACAAATGTTACCTATGAAGTTTTATCATATTGTTTTCCTAGCGAAACTTCTTGAGCAAGAATGAAAACGTTACAAAAGCAAATCTTTAGAGTAGTCATCGCAGGAGTTGTTCAACGGCTAAGTAATTTTCGATTATGTATCACTTTAAACTCGTTACGGATAGCTAAATACAAGAATACTGATATGATCTGAATGCCATTTAATTGTCTATCGATTCATATCACATCTAAGTGAACAGATTTCTTAGCTAATATAAATGTATTCGGCGAAATCGTTGAGAAGATCTTTTCAATTATTATAGTCCTGACAATTATAAAATGAATTTGAAACTACTTGAAAGCGCCATAGAGCAACATGGATACATTTTAACAATTAAGAATGAATCAATTTAATATCTTATGTATTCCATTTTGAGTTAGCTTACTATGGACACATGCTAGGTAGATTAGGAACAAAATTAATTTACAATACTAGAAAAATATGGTACCAGATTATCGAAAAGGTTTTGAATAACATTTTTGTTCGTCTTCCTTCTATGTGAAAACATTTCAGAAGAGTATAAAACTACGGGTTACGTCCAGAAACGTATGACTCTTCTGTAAAAAATTGTACGTCGAACATAAATCTAGCTTTTCAAAAAGGAAAATTATAATTATTTTCTAAGGCACTACTTTCTAGATAAGATGCGGTTTGATCAAGAGATTAGTTTTTCAAAAGTAAGTTACAAAAGAAAAAATAAATCTTGGTGTCTTGTGCGAAGAGAAAAAAGCTGGAATAATAAATTACGTCGAGAGACTATATGGCTTTACAATCTGATATAGTGACGAAGGTTACAAGTTTTAATTTCAGCTGCCGACCGTGAAAATCTGAGAAAATAATATTCTATACAAACAGCTTTTTTCAAGCCTTTCAAAGATTCTATCATTTCTAGTGTGCAACATCTGATATAAAATTTTGATTCTAATTCATAGCGGTTGACTTTTCTAAAATATTTTTACACAGATAAAAAGCGTACAAACATGTTGTCAAAACATTTTTCCAGACTTTGCTATTACACAAATAACAACTAGTCTTGAATACTGTTCATTGCAAGTGGAAAACAGACCTTTCAACTACTGCATTGATACGGAAGTATCGTTGTCTTTTCTCGAATGACTATTTGATAGTAGGAAGAACATCAACAGTTCGAACGCAAAATTTGATACATCGATGGAAGTAAATGATTGAAATCAATAAGAAAAGGAGTGATTGCACATGTATACACAATAAAAATCGTCATCATCGGATAATCATGCATCGTATACAATGTTGCAATGGCACGGATCTGTTATATAAATAACACTTTGAATAGGAAGTACATAAGTACGGCTCATGATAATACTCAGCTAGGTATTGTAACGATTGATGAAGAATCAGTTTGTTCTCTTCATGTTAGTATTCATGTTCTAAGCTATTGACAACGAGTTTAAAGCGACACGTAATCGAAAGTTGCTAAGTCGTTGAACAACTCCCATGATGACTATTCTAAAGATTTGATTTCTTGCTCAAGAAGTTTCGCTAGGACAAGAACAAGATAAAACTGCATGGATAACAATTGTAAAATCAGTACGAATACCGTGAAAAATATTGAACTCTGATTCTCAACCAAGGTTCTAATGGAATAATTCGTGGAAGAAAAAGACATCCCAAATAAATCTGAATTTCGATATCGTCTATCATGGACTTAATTCACGTGTTAACTTTCAATGTTCTCACAATAATCACATTGAGATATCTGTGGTGATGTATTTAAAATTTAATATTCCTACTCTAAACTTCACTGCCATTCAACTAGCTAAGGTTTATCGACTCTTTTGGATCAATAGTGTGTTACACTCTGGTAGAAATAATATTAGAATATAATTGAAACAGAATTGTTACACAGTTTATTGACGTTCGTCTGTGGATAATCAAGATATCTTGATAACTAGCTTCGGTTATCGAATGATTCTAATTAATGTATTTGTATGACGCACGATCTAAAAGAAGTTCTGAAATGTATATGGATAACAATTTACACCCGTCTTCCCACAGACTGTGTCAGAGAAATGAATCAATCAGTTTATAGTTCATTTCGCTTTAGCAAATCATGAATGACTCATCACAGGCCGTGACAAATATAATCGAGAGATCTATAAGACATCACTTATAACTAACATCTAATTGAAATGACTATGAATTATTTCTTCGCTGAAATTTTTTTTCTTTAAAATACGCAATGCGGAATAAATATGCCTTTATATACATAAGAAACAACGAGTTTTTGAACAATGAACAACAACAGCTGCAGCATGTTTTACATTTGAATTCACTATGAAGTACTTTAAGAACTTTTCTAAATTGTTAAATTATCTCTCGCAGGCGCAAACTTATGCTATTCTATTGAATAAAACAATCGATTGCGACAATAGCTTTCTGTCTAAAGGAAAAAGTATCAAAGTTTAAAAAAAAACGTACATACTTACGACAAATGTCTCTACTACCTGAACTTGAAATGTAACTTCTTTAGTTTAATTTTGAAATTATATGCATAAAATCTTTTGCTTATATATGATTATCAGTTACAAGAATGTGTTTGATTTAAAATGTTTGAAGGTAAAGTGAAGGTGACGTAAAATTACGTACAGAAAAAAATTACCTTATAAAAATATTCAACACTCACGTCTCTTGAGAAGTATTATTCATCTCACTAGTGAACGGCGAAAAAGAAATCATTACCGTAATACAAGTGAAGAATATTAATCGAATGTTAGTGTACTTGGCTTCACAGATCGAGAAAATAGTTGACAATTACTTTCTTTCACGTGTTTCTTTTTTTCATTCTTGTAAAAGCAAAAGTAGTTGATTCTTGTTCCATGTAAAACAAGAGAGAGAGTGGCCATAAAAAGAATACAGAACACAATACAATACAACGGAAGTGTCCTATTAATGACGATAAAATACATTTTATTCTTTACTGTCTCAAACATTATACGCTTGATTACCTATTCAAATAAACATTAATATTCCCTAGTCACTTTTTTTCCAAATGTCTTACGAATATATTTTCTTTTTGCGTACTTAACAATAAAATCTTCAGATCTTGCCTGTCTCGTTTCTTGACTATTGAAGTCAAGTATAATGTAAAACACTGAGCGGATAATTAAAAAAAAATGAACTCATGATCGAACATATTCTGATTCAACCGAAGAAGTTAACTTCATGCAGAAAATATCTTTACGAGGATAAGTTGATAATAAGTCGAATGGCTTCATACGAACTTACCTTGGTTTTAGATATATAGAACATTAATCATCTATTTTTATTAAAAAAAATGTAAATCTGAAAATAAAAAACAAAAAACGAATTAATAAAGATAATTCAAACATATAAATGAAGTATTTGCAAGATGCATCTAATCATGTTGATGATAATGTCAAACAATGTTTAAACATATAATAGTATGCAGAGAAAATTTGTACGAATCCATTTTATTCTCGGTTTGTTACACGCACGATGCGAAGCATCGATATTTTAATCAAAGTATGAATGCTATTATTTTTCTTTGTATTTATCATCTGTAACACTGATGCATATAGAACTTGATGGATAATGTGGGCTTGCATACATTCGAAAACGTGCGAAGAATAATTATTTTCATTGTGAATTATCATGTTTTCATGGTCAACAATGACCAAAAAATAAATCGAACTCAGATCAGTAAAATTCTATCCGACTCGATCGTCTACTCAATGTTTGAAAACAGTATGCACATTAGTAACTATTTCTAATTGAGTCAATAACAAATCTATTCTTCAATTTATATCTGAATGCCTTGTTGTAACTCCCCCCCCCCCCCTACATGAAAAACCGCTTTTATAACGATATTCGAAGCCAGCGGGGCTTCTGTTACGATTGGGGAAATTTCAAATTTTTCAACAGTTACAATCAATTCAAAAAGTATTCGAACGTTCTAAAGCTACGGCTAACCTTCGTGAAATTCTACTATTTTTGCAAAGGATGTGTAACGGTAGGGCTATTTTTCATCCTATGATACTTAGAAAAACCATATAAGGCGAGAATCAGAGTTGAATTCTGAACAAAGTTGGTTCTTCCCAATATCCGATAAAGAATAATCATTTTTATTGAAAAAATTTAGATGATTCGCAGATTATGGGCATCCTTGATCACGAATAAAAATATATTTTTTTGCTTCAATATCATTAAACAGCAGTGGTAGCAAAACTCTCTTTAAATATCAAAAGAAAGCTTTTATCCGGTTTCCATAGTCATTTCTAAGCAAAATAAATCGGATATTCGTGATCAGTGGTGCTCGATAACCTCAGAATCATCCACTCATCATTTTATTACAAAAGGCATAATAGTAGCCACCCCCTTCCAGTAAATTTCTGAGCTTTTGGATAGTTTAGAAGCATTGTAGATTCTATTACGTGGAAGGGGTGAAGAAGTTCGATTCTCGAAAAATTAGTTTCAAACTCGACTAACGAACGATAAGATATAATCATATGTATTTTCAGTAGTATTCTAACTTCGAATTAACTTGAACTTTTGTTATCTTGCTACTTAAAAATATGAGTTTATACTCTTATTTGTATTATTGAAGATCGTGAAGAAAATACTATATTCAGAACATCTTGTTACCAGTTTGTGATACGTATATCACAGAGTACAATATAAAAGCAGTGTTGAAGTGTAATACAACTCACTGACGATAGCAAAATTATTTCAAATTAGTACTCTGCATCAGTAACCTTTGAAATAATTTATGTACTTTCCTTTTAGCAAGATGTATGTTACTAATCTACTGAAAAATTTTCAGCATACTCTTCCGATTAAATGCCAGTTATTTAGATTATAGTACCTGAGACTGTTTAAGGGTACATTATAAGACCTACTTCAATTAAGAGATTCCTACTAAACTCAACATTTGTGTTAGTACGATTTTCATTGTTAACAAATGTTTGTTTAACATGATCACCCTTTTTTTATTACGATTTAGTAGTGCACACTCAATGACAGTAGATATTAGACGAGGGAATTGAAGTCAATTAGTTCCGCCTTGTAAATGGTAACAGAAACTGAAAAATGTATAGACTTGACATTTTCTATAGGAAATCTTCATGGTTCTCTTCAAGTATGTAAGTCTTAACTGCCTACTTGCCCCAACTAACTATAAACGATTCGTTTGTCTCTACATTCGCTCACGAATAAGTATTTTAAAGAGCACAATAGTTATGCTTTTATCTTTGATGTATGCCGTTACTCTCAATTGATTGTCATGTAGGAAATAGTACATTTATCTTAACATTAACATACGATGAGAATGATTCTTGTAAATGAAAGAAATAAAAGATACGCATACATCCATACAACGGAAGTCACTGATGAAAGTGTGAATATGAATTCGAGAAAACAAGAATTCATGATTGAAATTCAAAAGATACTATTTTCTATTCGTAGAATACAATAGTATAAGACAAAAAACATGCCATCAGATTCATTTCGATCAAAAGTTGATTTCGTTGAATTTTTGAAAGAACAAAGAGAACATGGGACAGTAAGATAAGTCTATTTCTATGTTTCGATCGTGGTTAGAATTTTCATTCACTATTTAGAGACACCATGGTACGATTAGTCTAAAGGAAAACGGCGAATTCTACGGAATTTCATAGTACTCTGAATGATTCTGGATTCATCAAAAATAGTATACTACATACTTTCTTCCCCATGTATTAAAATTTGAGTACTCATAAATTAATGTGAGTACTAAGTTGACCTCAACTAACGATTGAGTACCCAATTGGTAATTCCTTAAGAAGAAAATAGGCAATATTGTATTGTCCAGGACTCGTTTACATTGGAGTCTAATATTTCCCTTTGTAATCTGCAAAACAGAATTATTCATCTCGAAGAAATGCTAAATATGTTTCACTCATTGAATCACAAATTTAACAAATATGAGATGATGAATTACACTTCTTGTTACATGTAACAACACAAATAACAATATTTCACGTTTTCATACCATTAGGGATAATAATCTGAATACTTTCATGATTGTAACAGTAAACTTTAATACAACTAATTAAGTAGCATAATTTTCAAATATTTTCCCATAAGATCAATATTGGGTTTTTTCTTTCAATTTCCTTCCATAGACTTAGTAATATGATTATTTTCTTCAGTTTCCGATGGATCGAATGAATTGTTTAATTTCATTGCGTAATCGAATATCTTGCAATAGATGTGTTAGGTGATTGATTTAATATGGCAATAAACTACTGAAGTCATTCATTCATAGATATTCTTTATATCCTATTCTTGTGTGCAGCTGGAGGTGCGACATCGATTAAAACTTTGTCGTCACATGAAATAAGTAGATCCATATTATATAGTATTCTTGTATCAAACATCAATAAGACATTTTGAAGAATATTTCATATTTCTAAGGAAAAGAAAGAATTACTTTAAATATAGGCACACATAAACATTTTATCTTGAAAGGTACTACTATTTCCACGAGAAAATGCTGCAACAATACAAGAATGGTATAGAATAAATAAAGAATGTTTATTTCATTTCAACAGAGTGCAACAACTATTAAGAATTCCATATGTATCAATGGTAAATAACAACGAGCAATCACTGATTTGAAAATTTGATGTACTCGTACGATTTCATCGTTGTTTTCATTGGTATCTTGCTTGACGATAAATATTCTGTCGAATCATTCGTAGCGCTATCTAGATTATTATTTTAAAAAAATTAATTTACGTATGCATTTACATGTGAATGTATGATGATTATATCGACATATATTTCTCTTGAAAGTAAAATATTCATTTCATTCGATCCACTACTTACGTTTTCTTATCTAGTCAAATCAACGGAGATGGAAATAATTTACGAGAAAAAAGTGTACTTACTACAGTTTTTCATAGAGATTTAGGCGTTTTTTCTCTTTTCTTTCATTCTTTCTGTTACTCACAAATATTTGCATTATGAAAGGAAAAACAACAAAAAAAAAAAAGAAATGACGTCAATTACTTGTTCTATTTTCATTGGTTATTTTCAGGAGAGCAACAAAAATAGTAATTTATAATAGACGTCATCCATTTAGATGCAAATCACTGTTTTTGAATGCCTCTCTCTTCAACGAATGTCTGCTTTTGACTAAATTTTGTCTCTGCTAACTTGCAGCATTCGAAAGAATCTATCGGCTCAAATACTTATATTTAATGACTTAAAAATACTTTCTTTTTTGTGTGCACTTTAGTCGTACTATCTCAAGTTTCGTGCAGGTGTGATTACAAATGAGAAGAATAAGGACGGAAACGGGCTCTGAACGATAATCTCTCTACTCAATATATTTATATATTAAGAAGAATTTCATTAACCATAAGTAATTGCTTAACTTAATATGAAATTAATCTTCTGAGAGATACATGCGAAGCATCACATCATCTAAATCAATTGACAACAAAACTAATCCTTCAGCTATCGGTATTGAAAAACGGTCAACCGATATTTAGTTTCTAGGCAGTAACAGAATGCTATTGGTAAATGAATATAGTACTACTCGAAAGATACTGATGATTGCCATTTATCCCGTAGTACTTGAAATTTGAATTCAACAGTTCAACTTTAAGGCAAGCGTATTAGTTTTACGTTCCGTTCTCAAGAATGGAAACGCTAATCATCTTCTCACAAATCTAGATTTTCTTTCTAATCTCAGCTAGCGTCAACAGAAAGTACATCTGAAATATAATATGTTACCAGTAGGAGGTGCCAGCGTTTGTGCTCTCTAGCACTCTGTTTTTAGTGAACGATGCACTAAGGACCACGAATGCTGACAATCCTACTTCAGATGTTCAATTTCAACTTTTCTTACTCTTCAGTGGAATCATTCTGATAAACAAATGCAAGCGGGGCCCGATCAGATTGTATAGAATTTTTTATAAAATCGATGAAATTCTATCGAATCCCACGGGAAGACTTTGATGGCAACTCATATAAGCCTTCTTTTAGTCGCAATTAATGTCACCAGATACTAATTAGTACACTTGTTCGATTCGTTTGTAGTTCCTTGACACAGAATCTGATAGGATCCGGTATTGGATTCATTCATATGAGTTCAGTAGTACTCATTTCAGAATAAATGCTCTTGAAGTTCTTCTGATCATTAAACAGTTGAGTCTCAGACATTTAACTATTCAGCAACTGAATAGGCGAAGTCCATTTTCAAGTTTCACATGTATGAACATTTCTCGAATAGATTCGATATCATTCAACAACACTAAATATTTGCACAAAATTTGATCTCATAATTACTCAACAGTCGGATCAAAAGTTAACCGAAATATATTGTATTTTTGTTTTGCGTCACATCTTGAAATATAATTCAGAGAGGAGTCATCATATCATTGAGTAGAACTTGATAATCGCAAGAAAAATAATTCAGGAAACATTATTTACAAGGAGTACTGAAGTGCATGCCTTAAAAATTCACACCAATCAGACCTCGAACTCGTTCTAAATCTCGCGACAGATCACAATAGTCAGGTTAAACTGGTTTCATGCATTTTTATACTGCAATGACATTTCGTAGGTGCCAACAGGTTAGAAGTCAGCTTGCTCACCGAAAAAAACATTCAATATCCATGATATAGGATCTAATGGATGTGCTATGATGGGAAACGGAATTTTCAGCACGGGA
Source organism: Rotaria macrura (assembly GCA_900239685.1). Taxonomy (NCBI): domain Eukaryota; kingdom Metazoa; phylum Rotifera; class Eurotatoria; order Philodinida; family Philodinidae; genus Rotaria; species Rotaria macrura. The sequence goes on along the minus strand of OENT01000477.1, from coordinate 62,909 downwards.
AAGTTAAGCACAAGGGAGGATCAGCACGAGGTAAGATGAGAGTAATTACATGACATTGAACGAATGTTGATCGTGTTTATTAGTATCAAAGTGTATAGTATTGGATCACACAAGGTAATATACAGTGTTATTATAATCCAATTAATAGGTACTGATATGGCAAAAAAAATAATTTTCCGTCAACCGTTTCAATTCATACAACAACACTATTGCTCCGAAACATTATCAGTTATGAGAATATGACCATTATTAGCATAGCTGGAACACCGAAACGAAAATCACTGTTGGATTTCGAGGGCTATTAATGCATCATGGACCGGTCAACAACCGAGAAAACTTCCTTGCGATGTATTAAGAATTCGTCACATCACTGGCATTCACGATTTCACACGTGCATTATTACAATGCTATTGTCAAATCACCGATGTTCCGTACGTGCATTCGATGGTGCTACATACGAACCTCGAAAATTCAACGACCAAATCACTTCTCGTGCAATTAATACGCTAGAAACGCTCGATGTTATATTGACAAACTCCTCTCTATTCTTGGTGTTTTGATTGACTATTTTTCTATGCTTGTTTTGTTCAATAAACCTGATATACAGATTTTTACGCTCATCTTTCCTTGCGTTGATCGTTCCTGTGCTGATCATCCCTTGTGCTCAACATTCCCGTGCTGAAAATTCACAGACCCTATTGATTTAATTGGTCTGAAATGATTGCATTGGTAAAGATGTGCTTTGCATATAGTGGAGGCATCAGGGATGGACTCAGCCCACCATCAAGGAAATTTCTGGCACCGCTACTATTTGCATTCTGTTCTAACTGAAAGATGCTTTTGAAATCCAGTATCGTTCTTGAAAAAGTTTATTGTGAGTTAGAACGTTTGGAGTTTAATAGATCTCGTGTGAAACTCGTCGTTGAAAAGTTGATCGACTGCGTTCTGAAAGTCTTGATTTTCACAAGTATTTAAACGCTTAGCAACTTACATGAATGTAAACAGCAGTCTGAAAGTAAATCGAAGATTGGATGCCGTAATACAAATTACATTTCTAAACTTGATTGAAAGAAGGCCGATGAATTCTTTCATATGACTAGAATCATCATGTTCTGTTGCTTTTGCTCGAAAGTTCGTAAGTGAAATTAATCGAAATTTTCCGACAGATCATTTGAAATTTTGCACTATTCCGGCAACTACCTTGTATTTTCAGTCTGAATGAGTCAATTAGTGTTTTCCAAAAACAAAAAATTCTACTATTACACTTGTACAAAGATATACGGTGCCAAATTTATCTGATTCATGAATTTTCTAATAGTGACTGGTTCTATAGAAGTGGTTGACGTTTCAATCACTCATATTACGTGTGGACGACGATTTATTTCAAAGAATTCAACTGAGAAGCTCCAAGTAACTGGAATTGCACAGTATGTAAGCATAGGCTCTCTGCTTTTGTTTCTAATAACGATACCATTGTCGTTACAATGTTTGGTTTCAAATTTCTTTTTCGAATTGTTCAGTTATTTGACCCTATCTTGAAAGACATTACAGCTGACTAACGAATGTTAAATGCATAGAGCTCAAGCCTTTGATTTTTATTTCGAACGTCCTATATAAAGATTCTGAACATCCTAATTTCACTATATTTGTATTATACTAACTAGTAGCCACTAAAATCTCGAATAGAACAACTAAACTATTTTCAATATTTTTTTCCAAAATATGTAATCAATTCTACTCGCTATTCGAGCTCTATGACAGTTCCCTAAAAATAAGTCCATAGGAGTAAGGAAATTCGAACTTCGAAAAACTTCTGTTTTGATCAATAGTAACTGCTAACATTTGTTGACCATAAAAAAATAAGCTCATCTGATAGAAAGTTCTCATCGTCAACCGAGAAAATATTAGTCGATATTTAGAGCTAGAATATATCCACAACCAATATATTTTAGCCGAGGAAAAATTTCCAGACACATATTTTCTATTATTGGCAATCAAGAAATCGTTGGATATGAACGCAATAACTCAAAATTTGTTATTGAAAAAAATTTTTTTAAAACAAAAACAAAAACAGACAGATAATGATCGATGGTACATAGTTTATAATTCTTCAGTATTCTTACTCAAAGCGTATTTATACATAGTGAAAACAATGGGAAGCACTGTATTAGATTCTTTCAGTTAAAATATGTTCAACTGAGTGGCATTTCCAGATGGATATCGAATGGAATCTGGCTTCTCGTAGAAAAGTGTAGCTTCTCTCTCGTGATGGTTACAACCCGATCAGTGAACCTTTCTCTGGTTAATTAAAAGTGCTCTTCATGCATAATCAAGTCGATTTCACTTTTTTCTTGAATATTTTTGCTGATAAGGCAACTAAAAATTCATAAAATGAACACATACCATAATCAGTTTTCGCAAAAATTTAAAATACGCAAAAGACTAGCTCCTATCATATGATATAGCCGATGGATTTCGATAGCCATAAAATATTATATTCAACACGAGAGTGAGATACATCAGTCAATGAGATAAAAAAGAATTAACCATCACCACTACGATTTTCTCTTCTCGACTCATTTCAAGATTCGTGATAGAAACTGACTGCATAACAATAAAATACGAAATTCTTAATGGATAAATTTCATGCTTTCTGAGTTTAGTAAGAAGTCACAACTTTCTGCACAATGAAGTGCAGATTTCTATGCGAACAACATTTTTCTAGGTGTCTTACTTTGAAACTTTGTTGCTCTCAATTTCTAAGTTGACTAATTCTAAAAACCTGTTCTATATACACACTAGGAGTGTCATATTCCCATTACTGTTACCAGTAAGTGGTAAGTGATAAAGATTATCATGTAAAAATAAGTAATTGATGAGTAAACTAATTACTGAACACCGTTAAATATAATATTTTTCAATCATAAAAACACTTACCGTTACCTTGGTAAGTGGAAGTGGAAGTAATAGTAATATGACACACCTAATACACACATTAAAGTAATACCCATAAAGTAGCCCGACTTTATTGTACGCTTTAGCTTGGATCTGTATAAATATACCAACAGCCTCCTGAATGCACCCGTGAACTTACAACTTCAAAAACAGTAATTCTTAAACACTGACATTCGCCCAATACTACGTTTACAACTGTGACATTCAAGCCAACATCCATTCAATAGTTCAGACAATAAATGAAAGTCATAAAACAATCGAGAACCACAATGAGATAGAACAAAGTTCCTTATCAAATCATATCGACTTCATCATTATCTCCTCTGTCTGGGCCATACAAACTCTCACAATGAATGTAACTATCCTAACATAACGCTTGCTCATCACAATTTTCATAAATCAGACCGACTATTCTCGTCACACAAAATTACAGAACTATAGATGCACAGATATTAGACACTTAAAATCTTCAGGGGTATACGTGATATAAGTTACACCCACACCCCAACCATCATAATTATATCTATCAGAAATCAATACGTATTTCAGTTCCGCTTCGATTTGAAAATAACGTGAGAATGATGTCTCGCCAGAAAGTGTCATTTAGACGTCAAGAAAAGTACGTGAAAGAAGAATCTCTAATTTGTTTCTTTCTTTTAGTTGAAGCACCTCTCTCTACTAAACTACGTCGTTTATTTTTCTTCTATGCTCTCGACATTCATCATATTTAATGACACATACTTTAGTAAACTTGTTTTCATGACAAGTACAACTATGCACGTTTTTCCTCGTTACTCTCTATTCATTTTGCATCGTCATTGTCAACTGACGTCGTTATTAATTTTCTTCTTTTCTCCATTGAAAAGAATTGAAGGACAATTTAAAACACGAAGTTTAGCATATTGTTAAGAGTAGTGAGAGTGTACATGGACGCTCATTTTTTGTGAAAGGTCTGATTGGAAACCAACACTGCTAGCTTTCTTAATATTGTTAATTTCTGTCATCATTGTTTTAGATCCTATTCAGTTAATAACTTTGTAATACATACTAGATTACTAAAACTATTACTTTGTGGTAAAAATTTCTATGTACTATAACTCATCGAATGAACACTATATTATGTTTCTAAATTGATTTGAGAGGCAAATAAAAATTAAGATAACACATTTTAATAGCAGCAATGACATTCTTCTCTACTATGTATTGTGTGTTTCTAAAATCAAGAATTTGACATGGAATGTATAGAGATTGATAGAATATTGATTTGAAAGTAGGCGTTAAAATATTGACACAATTCTAACATGACTCTTATAATTGCATATGCGTTACTCTGTCGTTTTCATTTCATTTCATGCCTTGCATTTCTTTTTCTTCTCATTTTTTTCTACGTACCCAATTTACTTTAAATGTGTCAGATAAACAATTGAAAAGAAATTATATTCACAGAATCGAAGGTTACCGGTTGGTTAACAATCATTTTCTATTTATGCTAGAAAATGAGCAACACTGATCAAGAGATATGGGACAATTCCAACTTATTTGCTTCGACATCAGAAACTTCTCATGAAGAAACTATTGCATTTACGGGCGAAATTCCAAAGTGGGTCAAAGGCACTCTCTACAGGAATGGTCCTGGAGGAAACGAAGTCAATAATGATGCGTCTACAACTGTTAATCATGCTTTCGATGGTTTTGCCTTGATTCAAAAGTATGCTATAGATGGATCAACGCAAAAAGTTGGCTTTCGAACTTCATTTATTAAGTCTCGTACTTACAAAGAAGCAATCAAACATGGACATTTGATGACCCGACAATTCGGTACTGATCCATGCAAATCAATCTTTGGTCGATTTCAAGTTTTGTTCCATGGTAATGATCCGGGAAGACTTTCGGATGATACAAGTGTGACAGTACAAAAAGTGAATAATGAATTGTTGGCATTAACCGAAACCGTTATTGGTAATATTCTTGACAGTGAAACGCTGGAAACTATAGGGCCGGTAACAACACTACCATACGCAACAGCCGTTGAACACGAAATCCTAACAGTGACAACAGCTCATGTTATGCATGATGATAGACGCAAGATGACAGTTGGTTACGCGTTACGTCTTACGAAAAGAAACGATTGGCTTGATGTCATTTTTATTTCCGATGAAAATACTGGTGAACCTGGCCCGGCTAAAACTGAAGTCGACGATGACAAACTGATTTCTTCTAACGATCGTTTTGCTATGTTCACTAGTGAGATGAGTGAACGTGGTAAGAAGTTTAATCGACAGATTCATTCGAATACAAGATATTTTCGATTTCCCATCGACAACGCCAGTTATATGCATTCGGCCTCGATTACTGAAAATTTCCTAGTTTTAAGTGAAATTCCTCTACATTTTAGCGTAATCGGCTCTCTCAAATCCCTTTTATTAGGTAACACCGTCGCTGATATGTTTAAATGGAAGGGCAACAGTAAGCCCACGATATTTCGTGTAATCAAATTGGATACTGGTGAACAAATAGCTGAAATTAATGGGCCAGCATTTTTCACTTTTCATCACATCAATGCATATGAATTGACGACAGAAAATCGCAATCTGATTGTAATCGATATTTGTGCGTACGATGATCATCGTCTCATCGATGAACTTTATCTGAAAAAATTGCGAAACAATGTTTTTCCATCTGGTTCCGGGTTCGTTCGACGATTTCACTTAGATTTACTGAATAATAAATGTACGGAGCCCAATGCTGGAGATCGAGAATCTCAAGGAGTATATCCCATCAGTTATGCAAACAGTCTTTTGCCAGTTCAATTCGAATTGCCTCGTATCAATCCGAATTACTTTGGGAAATCGTATCGTTATTTTTATGCCGTGCATTCTCCACCCGGTCGTTTATTCAATGCTTTGATTAAGATTGATGTCGAGTCAAAGGTACAAAGTGCGATTTGGGAAGAACAATTCACATCGCCAAGTGAACCAATTTTTGTTCCAAGACCTCATACAGATGGAGGACAGAATCAAGAAGATGATGGCGTTGTTCTTTCAGTGATACTTGATCAGAAAAAGAAGCAATCATTTTTACTTGTATTAGATGGGAAAACATTCAATGAACTCGCACGAGCTTATTTGCCGACGCATATTCCTCTTTCGTTCCATGGTAATTTCTATTGATTTCCAGTAATTTTTCTGGCATTATTCCGATTTTTAACTCTTAGTTAGAATTGTTCAAATTATTGCTAGTGAAAATAATTTTTGGACAAATAAATAGTTTACCTGCCATAAAATATATATCATGTCTGTTTTTTCTTCGATGAATCTTATGAAAATCTAAAATAAAAAATAGATTTATAAAGAAAAATGCTGTCGACCATAGGCTCATTCTAGTTGAAACCTGGAAGGGTGTAGGAATTCGTAAGTGGATTTTAAGAGAATATTCATACTCACATTCGAACAGTTGGACTACTATCAATGTAGACGTGATTATATTTTCAATAGCTTCGGAGAAAAAGGAGATAGAAAGATCGGTGTTGATGTTATTGTTTAATATTTTTGAACTACATATGCATTCACGTGTAATTTTGTTTTAGAGAGAAGGTTACTGATAGAAACAAGCCTACTATTCTATTCACAAGTTCATGTATTTATACCAGTAAATTTGATCTTCGTTAGGAGATCCTCTTAACACTTTAAGGCCAGCTACTAGAGAACTACTGGCAAAAAAACTTTTCTCGTGCTATTGAACTTCTCTCAGTACGAATATATTAGTAATGCGCCCACATAAAAGATAAACCTTGTTTGGTACCTAATGGCTAAATGTTGCCTTTTGGTAACATCTGGCTGTAAGGGGTAAAAAATATTGGAAACGTCTGTTTTTATTGGCCTATGAAAGGCCTAGTTTTCGTTGTTGCTTTCAATCAGTTCTTTGATACTGAAGCGCAAATTTTCTTTCTGTCTGTCATTTTGCAGACTAGAACTGGCAGATGCCTTGATTTATCCTAAAACTACCCAANTTGGGTAGTTTTAGGATAAATCAAGGCATCTGCCAGTTCTAGTCTGCAAAATGACAGACAGAAAGAAAATTTGCGCTTCAGTATCAAAGAACTGATTGAAAGCAACAACGAAAACTAGGGCTTTCATAGGCCAATAAAAACTGACGTTTCCAATATTTTTGATCCCTTACAGCCGGATGTTACCAAAAGGCAACATCTACCTTTTTCTCACATTGACGTGCGGAAGAAATTCGGTCTTCCGAGATACAATAGATAAAGTGTCTCCAAACGAAAATTAATTGCTCTTTGACTCAAAAGTAGAATCTATGGAAATACGAAAAATTAAGCATTTATGTTTGGGCTCTCTTTTGGCACAAAGTGGGAGACCTCAAACATTTCTTTAAGAAAATGATTTATTTTTCTTGCGCCTCTATGAATATGTGCTAAAATCTATGAAAAAATCATCGAAATGTTAAAAGAGCTGTGTGCCATTATTCTCAATGAAATTATAAATAAATACTCATTCAATGTACCCAAAATGCAACATCCGGCCGTAAAGGGTTAAACATCTGTGATTAGCCGTTTATTTGATATTGATTCAGATGTGAGTATGACAGTTTTGTTTAATACCGCTTCGTGTTACAATCATCGAGTGATTTACATACATGTAAACCACATTGACACTCAGACCCTGAGCGGAAAGGTGAACTTGACGAGAAATTCGTACTGATAGATAAATACGAACTTTTATATTAGTAAAGGGAATCTATCGACAATTATTGTCGAATGACTCGATAGAATTATGTGATAAGACATGTATATTGATATATTATTTGTTCATTTTATTCAGTTTTATGAATCAGATATGGTACTGTCTTTAAATTGATATCAAATGAAGTCATCTATTCGATATTGATTAATGGTTGTCTATATCAACATGCACGTTTCTTGTGATTTCTTGATTAACAACTTGCAGTCTATTGAGATTAACGTTGCCATTCGTATCAACAGACCATTCTTCGTTGACAAGAACAGTTGGAATTTCAGCAATCAATAGTCCATCGCTATTTAAACTTAAACTTTTATAACTTAAATATAAACTGGTCTCATTTGGTTGTTGAGGACGTACAAATTTCATGGTTACATAACCATTAAAACCTAATGCCATATCAGTCCAAGTACTATTACCTTGCACACTAAATAATCGATCATCGTAGAATAATAATTTTGTTTCACGTGCTTTTATGGGAAGTTCGGTTGCTAATGTTGGAAATCCAGAATTACCAACGCATCGTCCGTATAGCGTTAGGCTTTTATCAGAGTTTTTCTGAGGCACGATCGTTTGCTTTTCATAGAAACTCAAACGATGCTCATGACCCCATAAATAAAGAACAGTTCGCCCTTCAGGTAATAATGATGCTATTTGTTCTGGAAAGTCTAAACAAGGTCAAAGACTATTCATCAGAATCATGCAACAATAGTAATTGATGATTCTTTAATAGTTTTAAAATTAAATTGACTATACTTATGAAAAATATTCTCTGCATTAAAATATAAAGGCATGTGTTGTATAGAAAAAAGAATTCTTTTAAATACATAATTATCTTTTAGTATAAGGCTAAGTTAATTTATGACCAATGAAAATTATCATCGACCTTACTTAGCTTGATTCAAATGGTTGATAGTTTCTAATCGTTGTCATTTTTATGTTCACTTACTTTGCATCGTTCTACGAAGTTTAAATCAATTTTTTGTGAAATAGACCAGTACATAGTCAATATTTTGTTGAAAATCATTTAAAAACTACATCTTCTGATTTATTAGTCTCAAATCTAAAGAAAATTATAATCGCGATGCATTTGACTATATACTTATGATACGATAAATAGTATCATTTTTCAAGCAAACAATAATCAAAGTTTTGATCATAACATTTGGTTGATTTTCGATGCATCAATGGGTATTATCTTCGCAATACGATGGAACCGAACATAGTGTAAATATTAGGGATGTTACAGTTGCTGCCATTTATGCTAACTATTGAGTTAGTGAGTTTTTTTTAATGGTGAAACAAGAGCTTATTTAATGATAATGAATGACCACAAAATCCTCCACCCATCACAATCCTGTCAAATTAAACTTCAGCATTACCATTAAACATTCACATGATTAATGATGCTTGTTAAAATGTACAACTTCTATCTTGTCTTTTTATTAAGAAAAACGGATTAGAGTCCAATGGTGAAATGTTTTGTTTCATTCAATGGAAAATCGCGTCTCCATGTCAAAAATCAATATTTATATACTAAAATTCTACCTTCTCAATGATTTGATTCACTGCAAACATTAGATCAGCGAGTATCAGATAGTTACCTGTATTTGGTTTTTCATTCCATGCACTTATAACTTGATGATGTGAGACAAACAGTAGACCACGTTCATCTGTCATATTTGGATCAAGACCTACCACTGTTTTTAACCAATCCATTAGTTCTTCTGGTAATTTAATTGAACCATTATCAACAGTTAATAATGAGAATGCATCATAGCCAGTATCAAGTGCTATAATGCGCCAAAAATCATTTTCTAATACCCAATATGAACTAGTCTGTGGATGTGTAGGTTTCGTTAAATCATTTGAATCGAACAAACCTAGATGTGGTAAAAAATAATCCCAATAACCGAATCCACGACTATACAATTCATGATTTCCAAGAATTGTTAAACTACCATTTTTTCCGATAGGCCATCGAACACCTTGTTCTGCCCAGTGTGGTTTCACACCTAGACAACAATGCTGAATTTCAGTCGGTAAACCAACATAATAAATATCACCCAAGTGTATGGAATAATGCGGTAGATCTGATGTAGCTGTTTGTTGCTGATTAGTTAAATCTAAACCATTCATCATTGAACTCGCAACAAGTGCCGCTTCCATCGTACCAGCACCCCTATAAATGAACAAAGCATATCTAAATATATGTTAGCGAAACAAATAAATGCATACCAATCGGCAGCTAATGCAATGTTTACTGTATCAGTAGCATCACCGCGCATATGATAAATTCCTGTTTCCCATTCGTTCCATTCTTTTAAGTTCGACCGATGAGTTTGTTGTTGAATCGGATATGTTGTAAATTGATGTCGCTCACCAATATGACTATTCAAATATTCAAATAAATAGCTCGATTCACCATGTAATGTATCGAATAATAAATCTAAACTTTCATTTGGATAGGTAAGTTGTTTACTAGAGTTTGACCGATGACCATTGTCAATTGGCAAGCGGTGAAGTAAATCTTTGAAATGTTGACTCATCGTTTCAGGATTTGGCAAAAGACGTTTACTTTCATGAAATTTTAATTGAATATCATCATGAACAATTAATATCAATCCTTTGGCAGAACATATTGATGAAAACATTAAATTATGATCCAATTGATTGCCGTCAATTTCAAAACGAAAAATAGAATCTTGTTGTTGATCACCCGTAGTTGTGTGTGACAGGAGTTGAATTATATTCAAAAACTAGATCGGTGAACTCTTTTTGTGACAAAATTAATTTAATCGTTGCATTTGATGGATAAGTAATTAGAGTGGGACGAGAATAGAGTGAATGTTTATTAATTATTTCTTGTGTAGATTTTGATGATAATGGAAATAAGAGGAATGCTAGTTGTGAGCTGGTTAATTGAAATTCAATTGAATTGTGTTCGTGATGTGGACGATTACAGCATAATCGAAGCATTGTCTACAGACAACGTTTTATGAGCCGTTGTTTAGTGATTTCTTAATCTTGAATTTCAAAAACATACACATGAAAACTGTAAAAAATATTTTGTTGGAAGAGAGAAATTCATCCTCAAATTCAATATAAAAGAATACTTTTTAACCAGAAACAATGTCACTGAAACAAATTAAACAACATAAGATCGATGAGAAAGTGTTTATTGTTTGTAGAATTTCGAGAAAATAATAGTCATACAATGATAAAATATAATGAAGAAGTATAGTTCTTTGATCGCAAGGAAGTTCCTGTTTTCAAAACGTTTAATTTAAGCTCAAATTGATCTTATACAGTATGAAAAATTCTACCTAAACGATATTTCATTTAAGTGCCGGCAAACTTATACATGGAAAGTTGTTGTACAAGAATATGAACTATGAATCAAGTGAGATCATGAGCTACTTTATTGTTGACAAATAGCTTTGACTCAATAATGGTAGTTGTTGATTAATTAGTGTAGATATTTATCGTTTCATAGAGTTATCTTAATTATTGGTTGTTGTACGATATTTACCAGACGCAGAAAAGCTCTCCAAGACTGTCATGAAATGGATTCGTTCTTTGAAATAAAATTATTTTCGTTAACAATTATAACTTGACTCAATCTATACGACAACAAAGCTTGAAATTATGTTCCAGAAATTAAATTTTAACATTGGTCTACTATTGAACGCATCTCACATCGTTTTCAAGTACGTTGCCATGTAGTTAGAGTTTGCATTCTACTAAAATCTGTAGCTGTACCATTCTAAACAGACATCCATGTGATAACAACTTCTAGGAAGTTTCTCGAACGTAGTAAAAATCATCTAGTTAGTAACACTTGAGACGGTTCTTTGAAATGGTAAATATTTCTACTTATTAACTGGCAATGATTGCTAATGAGTAACAAAATATGGATAGTCGTTTTGTTTTAAACTTCACAGAATTATTTTTCAAATGAATTTACAAAAATCTAGTAATACATGGCCTCATTTGATTCAATTCATAATCTTTTAATAAAGAATTTTCACGTAAGTTTTTAGAGATTATAGAAAGAAGAATCTTTTTTTTAAATGATGGACTGGATTTTAATTCTGAAATTGGATCAAAGAAACTACACAATATTGATAGACTTGTGCACTCTGGGATGTCAATCAAAGTGGCCAGAACAGATAATATCTGTTTCTCGTTATAGAAAAGTAATTCCTGTCATAATTGAATCAATGCTTCTCCAAAACTCATCTCCAATCTGGCAGTCTTCAATCGATGAAACCGAATCGAATCGATCAATAGTCTATTATTTTTCGTTTGAATAAGAGTCAAGCATCTCGTGATTTCTACATTTTTGTGTACTCAAAAAGTGAGTACACTACTAAAATCGGTCAGTGTGTCCGGCCGTCCGTTTATCCGATAACTCTTCACAATTACATTCGATTGAGTTGAAATTTTGTGCACAGAATAGTCTAATCAATATCTAGGTCAAGTTCGAAGATGAGAAGGATCCGTCGAGAAATGGCTGAGTTATTGAAAAAATTGTCATTTTTCACCAAGCAATCCCTGAGGTGGGGTACAGGGATTTTTTCAAAAAAAACTTTTTTCTCAGAATTATCCACAAGATATATAAATCGACTCAGTTTTTAACGCTGATTCTGAATCTGATTTCAGTTTTTAAAAAAATCGTAGTTTTCTAACGAAACATTGACTGAAAAGGTCTCAAAATACACAAAAACTGCATCTAGAAACCAAATTGCCTAGATATGTCTCAGATGGCCAGTAGTGTTGGGATTTACCAAATACCTGGTTCTGTAGCTATTTAAAAGGACTATCGAAAGGTAAAAACCCGAAGTCAATAGATATTAATATTGACCAANGGTACAGGGATTTTTTCAAAAAAAACTTTTTTCTCAGAATTATCCACAACGTATCGAAATCGACTCAGTTTTTAACGCTGATTCCGAATCTGATATTAGTTTTGAACTAAATCGCAGCTTTCTAAAAAAACTTTGGCTGCAAAAAGGTCTCAAATGCACAAAAACTGCATCTAGAAACAAAATTGCCTAGATATGTCTGAGATGATCAGTAGTTTTGGAGTTTCCCAAAAAGGTTTACCAAGATACTTCATCCGTGCACACATTCTAGAATGACTGATTTGTCTCATTCACTTTTTGAAGTACACATAACTCTCGGACATAAGTCCGAAGTTTCCGCATTTATTTAATCGAATCCCGATATTCATCAGATTAATAAGCGATAGGAAAGATGTTTCTCATCACTGTTTCAGTGAACTCATTTTTTAATCAGCTAGTGAGTGTATCCAGCTGTGACTCTTTCTGTCCCGTAAAAGCTTAACAGTTCGATTTTCTCATCAAAAGTTTGCACCCATTCAATGTAACATTAGTCACATCGACCCAAAATCGTCCGATACAAATTCGAACGACGTTCGAACATTCAAATGATGACTCCCATGCGAGTGCTTACATAACAATCATAAGAAAAAACGAACCACCAATACCACCATTATACAACATGCATGTATACACTTGTGAATTACAATATCGGACTCCAAAAACTGATTTCAACATCCTTGGGGTCCCGGTATGAGAGATTAAAAGGAGATGTATTTCAGACTTCATTTCTGAGTTAAATTGGTACAATAGTTAATTCTACTTTTAATTTTTGGATAATCTTTAAGACAAGAAAATGACACAAGAAAGATGTTTATATTAGCCAGCAGTACGAATTTGGAAGTGGTACGATAGGATAATTACCGACTACTTCCAATAAAATTGGACTGAAATTTTGTTTCGAATAGTTGTCATTTTCGGTCACTGGATTCGCTGTAAATGCGAGGAACTTATTAGGATAGTTTTCTAAAATTCAGAAACATTTCTCTAGTACTTCTCATAGAGTTTTCAATTGATTCTGTTTCTACTCCTATATTATCTTGCCACCACAGCATAACTACGGATGAAAATAGATGAGTCAAAGAAAAACTCTTAATTACACAAGTCAGTGAGAATATCTAATAGTCATTGAGACGTGATCGTTGATAAACTGTACATCGACCGATTTTTCAGAAAGAACTGCTCCTACTGATCATCATCGACCAACATTTCATGAGAAGAATCTTCTTATTCACTTGTGTCTACTAGTTTTTATTCAATCACCGATTCTTATTAATCTTTTGAGCTCTTCGAAAGGATGGCCAAAAAAACTTCGACTCGTCTCAATAAACCAACGACATCTATCACCAACGTATGTGTACATAAATTGATCGAACTATCCATTTTTTATAGAATAAAAGTTAGCTGTCGAGCTATCTTTTTCAAAAAGAAAGAAATAATTCGCCCTAGCGTGTCTATTACTATATCATGTCTCATTTCACTTATTTTGAGTGATTATTTTCACCTTGCACTTCTTGCACAAAATTTAGAAAATTATTTTGATGGTAGTAGATTCATGATTTTCGCTAGCAAATTTTTTCAAAGGCTGCTAATTATAATTTAGTAGTATGCATTATAGTCGTTCATTCTGATTGTATATTCTTGTGACACTATTCATATTGGGAAAACTTTACTCAAGAAAGATGTGAGAAAATCATGATTAGTATTCCGAAAAGATTAAAAACAAGGTTAACGCATCACCAAATTTAATGATCGATGTCTATGGTAAATATCATTGTAGCCAACTTACAAATTATTTAAAGCATCTGTTGAAATAATTACTTGTTTTCAAAAGACACCTCTAGTTCTGCTCTATAAAATGGTATACTTCAATTAATTATATACATATGAGTTTGTGATAGATATCGTCGATCTATTGAGAGGGGTCAAAAATGTTGGACCAAACTTTATTTTTTGCAACCTTTTCACTCGTCATACTTTTTTCTATTTCTGTTATGAGAATAAAACGTATTAATAAAAAATCATTAGACAATATAAATTGTTCAGCTCCTACCGATCCACGTTCGCTTAATAAGTATGCCTTCAGACTATAGCTCATTGACATGAATCAAATATGACGAAACTAGAAAAACATTTCGAAGTTGTTCCAGAATCCGCTTCAGAGTCGAAAATTGTCGCACCGCATTGATCACTCGTATACACCTAAAACAAGCAACAATATAGCAGTAATTAGAGATCCTAAGATTTTTCTCAGAATATTTTTTAGCATACAGTACGCATATAAAAGGTGTCTTAATCTTAAAGCCAGATCAAAATATTTCAATGAATCTTGTGTTTCCCTGTTTGAAATAGAAAATTTGATTTTTGTAAGCTTATTGACATACCGTTTAGGATGAAATCGAAGCAAATGTTTTTGAAATTATCCGACAGAACTCGAAAACTCTGGACAAAAAACACAATCAGTGCGTTAAACTAAAGTATTGAACAAGATTTCAGTATTTGAGGCGTCTCACTGTTAAAAAAAGAATTGTATTTGAAAAAAATAACTGTCATTTTCTCTTCTCTGTATGCTCGAAACTTTCTGTTCTTCATTATTTTGTCAATGAAACTATGATGAAATGCGGAGTGACTAACCACAACCATTTTAATTAGTGTTATCGTTTTTGACATGCTTTTATTCATTCCTAATAAAGATTGCACGCATGAAGGAGAGTCGACAGTCTCTGTTTTGTTTTCACAAATGAAAAATACCTGACGATGAACATATGAATGAGTACTGAAATTGCCTAGCGTCATAAGAATGAAGGTTTGCATTCGGGTGTGAAAATTTTGCTGATCAAAATCAACAACTCATACCTTTAAGTATATAGACTTCAGAAAGTTGTACATTAATGTCAACTTTATGGGCATTATTTCATGTCTTGAATGTACGTACGAGTGATGTTCAGACCCATGAACCATTCATATGAGCGTAAGCAACAAACTCTTAGGTCGATAGGTAAAACTTCGTCCTTCTTCATGGTTTTAGTTTTCTTCAACTGACAAAAAGCTATTCAAAGGAATGGAAAAAGAGCAGATATGTAAATAATTTTGCACACGACTATTGCAGTATTTTACTGTCCATCAAAGTAAACTTCATTAGACAAAACTTGATAGATTTTAACAAATAAATAAACGATAAAAAAGAGAAAAGTAATAATTTCAAAAAGCTAAAGCATCATTAATTTTTACTGATAGAAAAACATTTATTTCTCAATCCTGATGAGTTGCATTCAATTTCCGATGGATATACTTACATAATGATATAGAAATGTATATGTATTTTTATCTTCTACTAGTCTAATCAATACGGAAGAAAAACTGCCGTTTTAACGTAGTGACTAGATGCTTCTATGTAAATACCTGGCACGGTTTGATCCTTTGTTTCAGTAATATTTTTAGATATACTTAACAATTTTTTTTCTGTCAACGAAAAGTATAAAAATGAAATATCATGCAAAACCATACTCAAAAAAATAAACACAGTATTGACTTAAAACAATAAATATTAATCTACAAAAAAATATGAAAAAACTCAACTAGAAAATTCTCAAATGAACTTTGTTTTCTTCATAAAGATTTGTTTTGCTAAGAGAGGAGCTAAAAAATAAGTGTTGCTACAGACACACACACTGGTTCATGTGAATGTTCGCATTCTGCTTTGCAACTATTCGTTGTCTGTCTATAGTTCACAAGAAAAATTCTGGATGAACTTTAGTAAATCGCTAAAAGCGGTCCAGAAATTTGTAACATGAATAAAATCTAAGGGATAAGAAACAAGCAAGAAAAATTTGAAATCAGTCGCTTTGTTATATATTGATTAGAAAACTGAGTCTATTTTATGATATCCTATAAGATGTAGGTGTTATATCTTTCATTCAAACGAAGCCATTGCAGTACACACCCCAAGTTTCGGGATGCTATTCTATCTATTCTTTATCGAGTAATACAGAGCACATTCATTACTTTTATACTCAGTAAAGTAAAGTAAATTTACCTAGTGCCAACCACGTGGCTTTCTAATTGAGGGCGATAACTAATAAAATAAGAACGACAATAATGTCGTCGAGAGCTGAAATTCTTTCTTGAATCCGTTGTTCACCGAAAAATACAATAGTAATAGTCAAAGTCGACTGAGAGCATTTTGATTCAGTATCATGGATTGATAGTAGTGCAGCCCCATTATTAACATATAATACGAAACCACATTATCAACACTTAAGTTGAAGTGTTTTTATTTAATTTTTCAGGTAAAAAATGATAAAAAGACAGAAGTCTAGTCCTCATCCATACTATCGAAATTGTAATTTAACTGATTTCGCCTGTAATCAGAAAAAAGTTCAATTCACACTTTGTAACTTAACTTCACTTAATCCC
Organism: Rotaria macrura; assembly: GCA_900239685.1. Taxonomy (NCBI): domain Eukaryota; kingdom Metazoa; phylum Rotifera; class Eurotatoria; order Philodinida; family Philodinidae; genus Rotaria; species Rotaria macrura. The sequence continues at coordinate 45,877 of OENT01000477.1, read as the reverse complement.
TTAAAGTAAAAATAGAGTACCACCCCTAGTCGACAGTCATTTTTAAGAAGTAATTTGTTCTTATTCGATCGATCACATGTATAAAACATGATTCTCATCTTGGATTGGGTTCTTTCACAATCTTTTCTGCATTCAAAATTTCACAATCACCGAGCTGAGTGTTGCAATATATGCCGTTCACTCTTAAAAATATGCTGCGGCGTTCGTTCACATATTATTAGCACAGGAACACAAAACAGCAATGAAATATGATTGTACAAATCAAGTATATGTGAATATCTATTCGCCAGCCGAGAATCGAACCCNCGGGATCTCAGTCTCGTTAATACTACGTGATACCACTACACCACCGGCGCAAAATACCAGCAGTTGATAGAACTTATTGATACCAGAATAAATCGTTTATCTTTTGTTGACCAAAATGGTCTGAAGTTGAACAATCGAAGTACAAGAACATGTGACTACAAATACATACGGAGTTTGGGTGTGGAAATTCGCCATGTCTTCTTTTTCATGCACTCCATCAAAAAGCATTTATTTTTCATTTTAAACAGATTTCAACTTCTGCTTTAACCAAATAAGTCGGATAACACGGTCATTGACTCGTCGTTTATGGTAAAAGTATGGTTATTTACGGTGATGCCTAAAAATTGGCCTGGGACTGTAAAGAAAAAGCTAGGTGAAACGTACACGATTTTAAACGCTCTTTTCAGTTAGCTTTTCCGCCGTTTTTTGTTCTTGGTATTACGATCATAATACGAAGTTTGTCAAAACTTCATCTTCCAGTGACTACCGGCCCGAAACGTTATGAAAAAATAGGACACACGATCGTTTTAGCCTGTATAAAACCATTTCTATTTGCTTGCCGCATTGCTCCACTTGGGGTACCGACAACAGAGGTATAGACGTCAAAAAAGGATGTATTTAATATTGGAAACAATTAAAAAAAAGACTATCTGTATGCAACCGCTGAAATGCATCTGTAACGAAAGTTAACCTCCCGCACACAGTCATATTACTAACCGTGTCGAAACGAAGCAATACGGTGCTATAACGGGTCGTGTTTTGATCTGAAAGTCTCCTAGTTACATCGTATCCTCATCGTTCACTGTCGTAATCGGTACCGTTATGCTTGCCGCTTTTACAGATCAGCATTCAAAACGAAGATGCTTCTGTGTACATTTGAGCGTTTCTTTTCAATTCTCATCAAAACTCGTCATGAAACCTGACCTGAAGAGATATGCTCAGTTCTCACCTTCCTATAATTAATAATGTTCATTGATCAATTATAATAATTAACAGCAAAAGAAAAAATATGTACGAATGAGGGTAAACAAGGAGGTCAAAGGCTTCTTTCTGAATCTCAGTAGGAATAAAACGTAATTCAACTGGGGTTTTGGGCAGTAAATTGCTGCTATTCCCTCAAATGTTTACATTTATTAATTGATTATATGGCAAAGTTAATGAAGTACACATAAAAGTTTTGCTTCCGGAATTTCGATCTAAGTTATGCAATACAAACTTTATTCGCATAATCATCGGTTGGAGTTTTTCAATTGCAATAAACAAGTTCATACTATTGAAATTTTCTGGAAAGAAGTTCTTCGAATGAGTGTGGGTTGTGAACTGACAGAGAATTCACTCGAAATGTGCGATAATCCTGGTCATATTCGACCAAGGAACAGTAGATCAAGAAAGATTTATTGACAAAATTCTATCAGTAGTACACTGTAAAAAAGGGCTTATGAATTTACAACGGGACATAAACACTTTTTCCGATTTTCAAGTATCTGATAAACACAGTTCCAAATCACAAACCGAAAAACCCGTTGTTATCTTCGTCATTTACAGAAAAAAGGGTTTATGTCCTGTTGTTAAATTAATAAACCCTTTTTCTTGTTTAATTCCCTATTAAAAATGTTTTTCTTCGTTTATTGTTCTGCTGATTCGCTTTACAGCGTACTAGAACATGGATAGAAAACAACTGAAGAATGCGGAACAGTTTGAGACGTCATGTTTATCATCTGAACCAAACATAGTGTCATGAAAATGGTGTGTGAGTTTGGCTATGGGTGTTGCATGCATGCAGTTTAAATGACCAGCCTATACACACACCCAAACCATCTAGAAAAGGAAAATATAGGCAAAACTAAGAAACTATTCCTTTTGTGAAGATTACTCAACAGTGTTTGCCACATGAAGCTGTGTATTTATAAAATATTTGTGTGAACAGAGACTTTTGGTTAATTTTTCGTGCAATAAACCAGTTTTCATCATTGTAAGCAATCGAGACTCAGTGTTTGTTTTAACAGGACCAATCGATAAAACAGAGTTTATATTTAATCGGTGAAATCATACGTTCGTGGAGAAATTCACTGAAGAAGTTTGCATGTAAAGTTTTCACGAATCTTGTACAAACACTATTTTTTTGGTCCATATTATATTTAGCGCGATTGATTGACATGATAACTTAACACAATAGGCTGTTTCTAGAACTTATCGAAGTATTCTTTACCGATGTTGAAGTGATCGGTGACTTTGTTTTGTAACTTTTGTATTATTCTAGAGAGTGTAAGTGTAGATACAATGCAACTATTCGCACTCATGTTCCTTGCCACTCCCAACACTCAGTTGACTCAAGAAGCTACAATTCTTATTCTTCATATACAGTAACATATACGCAACAATCATAAAGATAGTTGCTGTAAGCTGCAATGGAGAGATAGACAGAGATAGCTACCGAAATTTTCACTTGAAACTGACACTGATTATTTTCATCGAAAATGTATTAGACAGCGACAAAGTTTTATGCATTTAAAAAAATACACAGAATTTTTGGCTACATCAGAAAGTTTGAAAATCACTCTCTTGCGAATTATTGTTCAACATCTTTATTGTTTTGTATCAGAATTTAAATATTGGAAGCGAGTTCATTTAGTGTGATAAGCCATATTCTACAGAACTCTGTAATCTAGTTTTTGAATACTTAAATACTATTGATAAAAAATAAGAAGTAATCTAATATGTCCTTTAGGGGAAGAGAAAAATTTCCAATGAATAGTGCTTTGAAAATCGGAAAAAATGACATTCTATTTAACCCCAAGCCTTCTTTAAAATGAAACACTGTTTTGCTTTATCATGATCTTGGTCCTGTTTGACTGCAAATAAGTAGTTACTGCAATATAATTCAATTCCTAGCTTATAGGCACGTTTCTGTTGTATTTCCTGCAACTGTGTATGTGTTAGATATTAATGACTACGAAATGCATCATATATACAAGTTTCCAAATAGAGTGAAATGAGAAAAAAAGAACCGCGTGCCGCAAAATCCATCTTACAGTGACCTTGGCTACTTTTCTGCACACTTGATTAGGACGATTAGAAACTTAGCAAAAATAGCGTTCATCAGTAACAAAGTATAGTTTAATATTTTCAAAATACACCCACCCCATTCGTCTATTGTTTTAACCATCGCTGATTGTCAAAGATATTACGATCGGCTAGGCTAATACCTTGAATACTAATAGAAGACCTATTATATGAAAATATGTCTTTGCATCCTCGTGCATCAAAGTGACCATAAAATTATATTTTTTTGGACTAAAAATGCTGTTCAGGTACAAGAGACTATTCTTGACGGAGAAGCTCAAACTTTCCAAAAAATTTTAAGTCCTTTTACTCTTCATATACTGAAATAAGCAAACATATAGTTCTCTAACCCAGTTCTTAGATTCTCAGAGTGTAAAATTGAATAAGAAAGCCAAAAACAAACATGCCTGATTTTACTTATCTAGAATGCTACTCCGAAGTATTAGCGTCTGGAAATTTTAGTGCGATGGAAGAAGTGAGAGGATGTCGTGAACATTCAGAATCAAGAATAGCTGTGTTTTGAGTTTTTGTATAAATGAAAAAAACTCTCGATTACATTAATTCTGTAGCAATGCAGTTCAAAGTCTAGAGCTGAATCAAAGAATAAGGAGTAGATACTCCAGAATACTGTCAAAAATATAACGAAATACTAGTACATCTAACTGCAATTACATCAAGTAGTTCTAGAAATGTAGTACATAGACATAACATATCTTGCATACAACAAAGTACAATCAAACATTACAAAAGTTCTAAAATCCATGACACAAATTCACTGGTACTGCATTTTGCTAATCTTTCGTTGATGATACGGGCGATTTAGATTAAGCGCGGTATCAAAAAAAAGTATAATTTGAAATTTCAAAAACAAACACTCAGAACTGCTCGCTCACATTACCACTTCGATGGTCTCTGATGTTCTCCGTACTCATTGATTGATTGTCGATACCAAATAGATTTTTCATAACGTTTGATGCTGCTTCTGGATTAATATCAGTACGAATTTCACCATTTGCTTCTTTGGCCTTGAGAATACGTATGCCCTCAGAGAAAATATGTTGTATGTGATCCGGTTTGAAATGAAATGGAAAGAACTGTAGTATAATAATGCTGTCACATAGAAAGGCAGAAACAAGTTCAGCAACGAAAGAGATGATTTCATAAACCTCGGTATGATCATTGAAAGAGAACCACTCGGTAGCAACTGCTAAGGTGACTGCCATCACAAACAAGTATAAAGCTGATTTGATCCAAATGCCTTGAAATCGAGCGTATGAATCTGAGAAAAAGTCGAACAAAAGGAAAAAAGCAATGGTATTCCGTGTCAACGATCTATATTGAGGATTCACAAAAACTGGTATGAATATAGTAAGAATGACTTCTAAACGAGACATGAAATGGAAGAGATGTTTATTTTCAACAATGATGTTTGATTGGAAACTGTGCAAAACACGACAATACAGAAGGCCCATTGTATAATAAGTCTCGATCAGAAAAAAGCCAATGTAAAGAAATATTTTGAATACCTCTCCTTCCTTGATATAGAAGATTAAATAGCCTAGTGTAGCTGCTTCGGTTACCACCCACAGCAGAATGTGATAGATCGCCAATGATCTTCGCGATTGAATTGGAGCACAATATTGCAAATACGAGAAGACAATAAGTATCGTCGACAAAAGTCCTATGTAGTTATGTCCTTCAGGATGATAGGCATAGTTATACCAGGCATCAAAGGCGTAAGAGCCAGAAGAAATGAATGGTAGAACAATCATTGCGTACAAAAAGAATAAATCACGTCCATCCTCTGGTTCGTGTAACTCAAAACATTCCATTTTTGAGGAACGCTTTACAATCAATGCAGCGAATGTGTAGTTTTGTAATTTTGGTAGGTTGTGAATTCATCGCAAATGATCGCGCCGTAAAATATACTTGCTCGATGAGCACACTGTTCTCTCCTCGTCATACAAGAAAAATCATACATCTATGAATATGTTGAATGTTTTAAAGTAAGTACGTCGAACGCACGTGCTTCTTGAATATCTTTACATGACGAAAGAAAGAAAAAGACCTCAAGCAGAAGTAAAGAGCAGACCAAAATTTTGTATTTGGATCACTAATGCTCGCCAGTTTCTCAATGATTCAAGTGCTTCACTATGCCTGCGTGTGTTGCCACATTTTTTTCTCTCCACTATTTCTAAACAAAGACATTGCACTTCAGCATCGATGCAATCAATCACAGGCATGCATAGGTATCAGAAGAACAAGAGTAGAGTCTCTTAGATTGAATAGTGAACATTTCCAAGCAACAACTAATCCGAGCAGTGCTTCATTAATGACTATCGAGCCGATGGAATGAATCGAATGCATTACATTGTCATTATGTGGAAGAAAAAACTATTTTAATTATGAAAATCGAAAAGATTCTCAACCAGAACTCAAACATTTCAACACAGAGAGGTGAAACTGCTGGGCTTGTAACAGTTCACACACTCCTAAATCCAACCATAAAAAGCAGTTTCGTTGATCTTAGCAAAATAATGTTTTATTCAGTAATTTGTCAAACTAATCTCGTTTTTGTTAATAGAGATACAATGTGTGAGAACTGTCTGTTGTGTCTTTAGTGATATCGTCATAAAACGAAATATCTTTGTACATCAATGAACAGGTTTTCAATTACAAATTGTCATCCATAGTCGCATTCGTTATAGTCCACTGCGCCCAGAGTGTATGATTCCTAACTATTGATCTTTCTGATTTTTTTATCAATGTTCTCTTCGAGTAAATGTTCCGATACGAAATCATGATTTCGGATATTTTACATAGATAAGATAGCTTAGCTAATTCTATTATTAATCCCACACAATAACTGTTGAAGTGTATATGCTATTCATGAATATATCGTATCGAAGTAATTCTTTAATACTATGTCAGAACAGAAGTTAAAATTGTTCACTCATTGTTGGTTTTAAGTAAACGTATTTCCGTGTCCTTAGATGAGTTCATATAGTAAAATAGTTGCAGCTGATTGATGTTTGACAACTCGTGTCAATCTTTAAAGTCAAAATCAACTCTGACCACAAAACTTGCCAATGAATGATATGAGAGAAAAATTATATTATTGTAACGTTTGCATGATAATACCAGTAAAGGAACTGACTTTGTAGTGGTAGTTTAAACATATAACTGTTGTTTGATGAAAATTTGAGTGATTAAACTAATTGAAAAATGCAACGGGTTACGGATCATGTATCAATATTTCAGATAAGAGTATTCAATGAAGTTTTGAATTTTTTTCATAAGGTTATTTTTCATAATTTTAAGTGATATGCGAGAGAATTTCACACAAGTGTTTTGAATGCTTCTTTTTCTTTTCTCAATTTGAATTGTGTTTTGAGAATTAAACGACGACTGGATCATTTCTTCTATTGGCAGAACGATATTAAAATCGCAAAGTAATTCAAAAAGCAGAAAAAAATTTCAGACTAGGACTTTTTGTCGTGTCTCGTTAATGTTAATGAAAATGTAGCCAATGAAATTGAATGCTTTGCTGTGTATTTTTTGTGTAGGATTCATGAATGACTGATGAATCAGTTGACTTGGCAATTAATTTGAAAGAGCTGTTTAAAAATGAGTTTGTTTGGCACTCATCTGAGAGCAGTTTCACTTTTCTTTTACGCATAAATGATATTGAATAGTTATTAAAATAATTAAAACAGAACTATAAAAGTGAAATAAAAACTGTTGCCACTTACAAAGAACTGTCGAGCACTTATTTCATTTGCAATGTTGTTGATCAGCATCATTTTTATTTTATCATCGTCTCATCCTGCATTGACTTATACAAAACGCGTTACTGACAATGATCTTTATGGAATCAAAGTTGCTATTAATGGTCGTCTATTAGTTAGCATTGACAATCTGTTCTCGATTTGGTTCATATCGCTTCTTCCAAATAATGCCAGTAACAACTGCGTAATTCCGTTTAATGGCACAAACTGCGACTTTGTTTATAGTGTTGTTGTTCCAATTTTAAATGATATCTCTTTCGTTTATAATTGCATTGATGTTCAAGAAAATAATGTGATCGGCTCGTTCGTGGGTAATGACATGTGTATTTTTCAGTTAAAAGATGAACGCACCGTTGCCAACTATTCTGTACAAGACAATTACGTCATCGATTTAAATGAACCAGGTACTGGTGTGTACGGTTTTGCCGATGACTTTATACTATATTACGAACTGCAACCGTCAATAGGATTGGTTGTATGGCCAAACACGCTCGGAATTTCTCCTCGGGCAGTCGATGTTGGATCGAACTTTCAATATGCCGTACTGGTTGGATATTGCCAATCAACACCATCGCTTGCAGTCGAATGTGGTTTTTTCATCCAATTAAACGCAGCGAAATCATCTCCAACCATCATTAGTGAGTTTGCCATATCTAGTGTCTTACAATTTGCTTGGACCGATCCACGTTCCGATCATTATGTTGCACAAAGTCGAGTCTACACAGCATCACTAGTTCTGTCAGCCAGTGTCGCTTGGCAGATTGGATACGTACTAGTGGGTTTACAATCACTAAATACTGTGCTACTTTATTCATTAAATGATACTCAAAATCCAATTGGCAATCGTCAGAATGGAATCGGATCAATGGGTTACGGGAAAAGTGTAGGATGGTTGGACAGCGACGGTCATAAAGCAGTGGTGCTTGCAAACAGTTATACATACTCGACTTATGAATGGATATCATCATCAATCCATGTCTACGATATTGAATCTGATGGATTTTCCAATGGTACGCAACCGATTCTTGTTTATCCAAATAGTCAACAAATTCTACATCTTTCGATCAGCCCCTCCTTTCTTCGTCTCAGTTGTTCGCCTGATGGCAGCGTAGGTATTTTCGATGAATTAGGCAATGCAATCGGCATACTCAGTGCAATGCCGGGCACATACCCCAATACAAATACACAAGTTTACACATCAATTGCTGTTCCCTGCATTCTTGGCACTTATCGAGATTATCCGGGAATTGAATTATGCTATCCTTGTTCAGGATCAAGTAACTGCTTCCTATGCACATCTGAAAATTCTTATTGTCCGTATGGAGCTGTGGGGGATATTTCGTATTTGACGTTCAAATCAATTGAGCAAGATCAAGCTTATCCTGAATCTCCTGAAAACACTGTCTTTGATGATTTGCTTATGGAGAACATGTTCAGTTTCGACATCAGATCCGTTCATTGTATACTAGTGTCACCTATCACATGGGTACTACTTGTCACATGTATCGGATTAATCGTGGTGATTCTGATTGCATTATCAGAAAAGCTATTTCCTAATCAACACATATTACTCAGTCAAACGAAACAGTTATTTCGAAGCGTGGATCTCATTGGTGAAGGCGAGGTATTTTATCATATTTTTTGCGCTTATTATAGAAAAATAAAAATGGGAATTTTTATCCATTAGTATTTTAATTACAGTTAACCCTTAACTTATTTTTTTCGTTTCCTATCCTTGGCAGGTCTTGATGAAGCTATTTATACTGAAAGAGACAATATTTTTAAGTTTTAGAAGTGGTTTAACCGCGCTCCTACAAACCTCATTCCTTCTATCATCTCACACCTCACAAACATTAGATCATTTCGAATCAAATAATTTTTTTCGTCATTAGTTTCTTGCACATCGACGATTACTAAATTGTTCTCATGTCTCTTTTTGATATGATCTACCACCTAGCTTTACAATGAGTGACTTCAATTATTTTTCACTTTACTTATCTGTCTTGATTAAAAATTAAAATTCTATTGCTGATCCTTGTAATCTACGTAATAATACAAGATAGACCAGAATTTCAATCATATTTCAATGCCTAAATTGTAGCACATCGAAAGGGAAATTTGTCGAAAGTCTAATGAATATTTCTCAATTCGGCTCCACTCAACACGTAATAAAGCCTATTTTAATATATTTTCTATTTAGAAATTTACTAAATATCATCAAACACTTCAGATGAGAAAAAACTGATCAAAAAAATTAGTTTTCGGTATCAGTTTTTGAGAAAATATCACTAAATAAATTTATCGAGAAACTAAGCTTTCTCTTAATTTTAAGTCAAAGTTGAATGGAAATCTTTACAACTGCTTTATTAGATGTAATATGCATCGAAATCTCTAAACCTATGCTTGATTATGACGAATTTCAGAAAACTTCGAACCAATTGATGAATTTTGTTTGGACCTAAATAACATAGATATTGTTTTTGTTAAATAAATAAACAAAACAAACGTCGTATTTCTTCTGTTAGCACTGTGTCTAGAGTATTGTGATGCTTCTTCAGAAAAGCCATTCAGATGTTTAGACTGAATGTCTGTTTTTACTTTTTAGATGTAGATCGGTGGTCTTGTCTCCGCAGCCATCATCGTTCTTGTTGGATCAGCATACACCTTTTCAAACGGCTATCTTCATCAATATCCAATTGAACGAGTCACTAGAAATAGTTCATTCGCACGTGATGTCACATTGCGCAACGCTAAATTTACTACGACAATGTTAAACACGTGGAATTCTCGTCGCCCTCAAGATGAAAGCCAGCTGATATTTGATCTTCTCAATTCTCAACCATTTACACTCAACATCGATCTTGTACAAACAGCATTCAGTTGTCAAGATTCTTTCTATGTTAAAAGGCTCATGGCCTATACAACCATCGAACTACCGATTGCTCAGTGTCAGAAAGGGTTCAATAACACTTCTTTAAGCTTGACTATTCCACTTCCAGCACATACTATTAGTGTTGAACTCGTATTGCCAGGAGTGAAAACAATCGGCGCCATCAGACTAGGCCTTAGTGGACCTTCTACCGTGGAAGAAGATAGTCGGTAAGAGATTTATGAAACATGTGGAATTCATCGGTGGTCGATGTTGTTCCGATCGAATCCAGATCAGAAATCTACTCTCGTTAGGAAAGATTATCATAGCATTTACAAGATAAGAGAAAACGATTCAATGCGATAGACTCTCTGATTATAATGACAAGCGCCAAATAATGATTCTTTCTTTACTTCAAGGTACACATTAGCGGAACTAAATTTTGCAACTACATTCATTTCGTCATCACTCGATCAAGTTCTTGCACAATCAACAGCATTTCCCATTGAGTTGACTCAAATCGTGAACGAAACTTCTCCATCGAACCCTGATGGATTACCAACATTCAGTGCCATATGGACGTATGCATTCAATGTCGAAGCGAGTGAACTGTTCCAAAATGAAAGTCAATATACATTCTTTTATCGACCACAAACCAATATCAGTATCACAGTCGGGCAAAATGCATTCTATATAAGAAATTTGCAACAACCAATTGCTCAACAGACAGAAGTTATATTTCATAATCTTCTTTTCACTATTGTCGTATTGGAAGTGTTTGGTCTATTGTTTCTCATGATCAAGTTGTTGCTCACTCCAATGATTCGCACCATGCTTATTCGGTTACATTTTCATCTGCAAGAAAACAATCGAGTCAAGCCCACAGATGATTTAGCTGTGGTAGTTGTTAAAAACATTGATCAATCGAGACAAAGCAAACAACTTTGCACTAAGACAGAACACCAACACACGCATTCACTGAATATTGAAGTTGAAGCTATTGACGAATAACATATCGAATAATACGCGAGAGTAATATTCATAAATTATATTATCTTGTATCGAGTAAAAGATATCCTGTTCAATCATTAATAAAAACTCAAGATTTAAAGTAACTTATTTCAAGAACGTCTTCGTACAAAATTCGTTTAATTCGTCTTCAGCATGAAGTTTTTATTTTCTATCTCTTATATCAAATGAAAGAACAAATATAAGTGTTCATGATATTAAAAAAACAAGCTTCACAGGGTCCATGATCAGCAATTTTTCGTAGTTTTTTACCGATACCTGACTGAGACCGAAACGAATAGAAAATTCTCAATTCGATTTGATTCGATTCATTTTCGGTCTCTGATACCTGAAAACATTTGTTGGCCAATTTCTATATCGATTTCTTTCAAGCTTTTCGTAATTTTTCTCTGTTTTTGATTGATTCCCTTCGCTTCCCAGCATTGATTATGTACCATATCCTTCAGTATTGACCATAAAGTTTCAATCGGACGTGCTTGTGGATAATTTCGAGGATTAAATTCTTCATGCACGCATCACACACCGTTTTCATCCAAATACTGCATGACATTTTGATCATAATGACTCCAGTGGCGGCGGAAGAATTTTGTTTATGCTGTATCTAAGCTTCAGAGCATGGGACCCAAATGGAACTTGAGGAGGATGAAATTGGACCCAAATGATGAGTTTTTATGAAAAATATTTTCCGATTGGAGATTACGAAAAAACAGTTTTTTATCCCGAGCCTCACCTACAATTTTCTTCTTCTGTTATTCATATTCCATTTTTTAGAACTTAATAGTAAGCTACAACGAATTTCATCGATAGATTTCAAATTTCATCTAAAAAAGTTTCTCGATTCAGGAGTTATCATGGTTTAAAAATTTGCTACATGCTGCTGAAATTTTAGCAAAAACTCAAAACATGATAACTCCTGAACCGATAAACCTTTTTAGATGAAATTCGAAATCTATCGATGAAATTCGTTGTAGCTTACTATTAAGTTCTAAAAAATGGAACATGAATAACAGAAGAAGAAAATTGTAGGTGAGACTCGGGAAAAAAAACTGATTTTTCGCAATCTCCAATCGGAAGATATTTTTCATAAAAACTCATCATTTGGGTCCAATTTCATCCTCCTCAAGTTCCATTTGGGTCCCATGCTCTGAAGCTTAGATACAGCATAAACAATAGTCTTCCGTCGCCACTGAATGACTGCAAGCTAAATCAGGCCAAAACAATACTTTTTCTTTGTTATGACGACTTGCAATAAATGGCATTAAGCGTACTATAATGCATTTATCTAAGTATACGTTGTTTGATCAACAGCTTGCTTTTGTTTTGACAGAACGGTTTCGAAATTCCACTTTCAGATATTGCAGTCGAGAATAATATTTTTTGATTCAAATTTCCGGATTCTGTTAAATTTTATTTGTGTTGGTGTAGTACGTTTATCAGACGTATAAAATCCACGGTTAGTTGATACAAACTGAATTTGTAATAAGAAATATTTTTCATCATGCATTATTTTTTGAAAATCACTGTTGGACAACATGCGATATAATCGACTTGCGCATGTTGGAATTTCTTCGAGCTGTCGGTCCGTATATTTTGGTGCTCGTTATTTTTTATAATACCAGATACCCATAGCTTTCAAACGGTTAGCGATTGTTTGATAGCTAACTTTTAATTTTGGCACTAATTGATGTAAAGAAATTCCTGTTATTTTAATTTGTAAGACGCTTGAGTCTTGTTAATTTCCCATGAGATAATTTCTTAGGACGACTAGATCATGGCTTTTCACCAAAACAGCCAAATTCTTCGTACTTGTTAATAATACTATTTATGATTTGAAGAGAAACTTTTTCTTGTAAAAAATACTTGACTGTAATTTTCTTTGTTTGTTTGCTTTCCCCATGTTAACACGAAACGTAAAATCGATGCGTTGAAACGTTGTTTGACAATAAAATTTTTTGAGACGCATTTATAAAGGTTTATAGGACGCATGCAAACGCAGTTTAACGTGAACCGTATTGAAACGCGGTTACAAATATTTTGAAACTCGTTTGGATGAAGGTTTTCTACAAAATACGTTAAAGAACGATTAGAAAAATAACGAACACCGTCTCAAGGCGTGTCCGAAAAACATTTAACGTGTTTAAATGGATTTTACCTACTAACTGCTTTCAAACGCGTTTCGAGGCCAAAAATATTTACATGGTTATCCAATGTGTGAAATCTTCGTACTAAGCATAAGATAGTTTTTTCATCTGACGATCTTCACAGCTGCAGAAGAAAGGATGGACTTGGTGACGGAGTAGCAGCGCTGGTTTTAATACCAATTTAGAAAGGGAAATATAATTCTAAAGCACTATTGTAGCAAGAATAACTTCAATATTCGGAAGAATGTAATATTGTACAGATTTGCATCCGGCTAAAGTGTCAGGAATTTCATCATTTAAAAATACGGTGAATCTAATTGGTTCAGTTGAATAGACATAAGTGTGACAGGTGGAGGTCTTTTACCTTTGAACCATTCTGCTCTCCTCTTAGTTATAGAAAGTATTTTAATTCGTGATCAAATTCGAAAATATATCTTTGATATTTAATTGTGGCATTACTCTTTAATTTAAGTCTGCTCCAACTTTGAAACCGTATGAAGCTGAAACTATGCGTCAACTGCGAATAAAAATTGAAGTCTCAGTGAAATTGACATTTTCCCACACTATATCTCAAGACATTTGACTATTTTTGCACCATGATCGTTTCGAGACACACAAGTTAGCAGAAATAAAATTCCAGCTAGGAGATGAATTTACGATACACACTTAAGAGTATAATCATCCATCTTCTAGATAGTGTCTCTCATTTCTTTATGGGTAAACAGTGGTGATTTTTGCCCATGGAAGTAAACTTTTATGTCTTTCAATTTAACGTTCTCCTTGATGACTACGTTGATTTACTTAACCATTTTCTAATTTCAATGTTACCATCGATGTGAGCTTGATAAACAATGTAAAAAACAGAAATTGTCATAAACTGATTTCACAAGGCTGCTTTTTTCATTGCATCACAGCAGCCAAAAAACTCATTCTTTTAATGATGTCATGGAGATGTTTGGAACAGAAAGAACGAACAAATGTTTTTACAGTACAACTCAATACTGTACGAAAGCATTCATCATCAAACATTGACTCGTCGACTTTTTATTTCTCTGTTACTTTCTCGTGTTATGAAGTACTACATTTGAAATAAAGTGTGAACATATTTCATCAATCTAAGATAGAAAAAATTCTGAGTGGCACACCGTGACGATAGTGATCCTCACATTGTACTATTTAAGTAGCTATGTGGCAATCAACAACTACAAGAATCACTCGGAACAGTCCAAGAACAGAAGAGCCGTATGGAAATGGAGTAAAAACAATGAATGAATCGAATTCTGTAAGAAACGACGTGTCTTCTAATTCAACAACTCCTGATGTTTCGTTACGTGAACAAGAAAACCAAGCAAAAACTCTGAATAAGAAAGATCCATTGCCTCCAATTACACCCGGCAAAGCACAATCAAGCGATGATAAGAGGACTCTTGACGAGAAAAATCTCGAGGGTACAGTTGCTGAAGAAAGTTCTTTGCCTCTCAAATTGTTCGATGGAAGAAAACAGTCTCTTGATGAATTAAGTCCCGAATCGATGACGTATATATGAATGAGACGTATGAAAGAAATTTTTCTGCATATGAACGATGGTAAAAATAACAACGACGAAATCAATCCATTTGTGGATTTCGACATGAAACTCGCGAAAGCAGATATTGCGAAAACATGTGATCTTTACATCGAAAATGAGCGAATAATTCTAATGAAACAGGTACGAATATTTTGAAGTACAAAGATATTTCGCTATTTCGAGACCTATCTTTCTTTTAATTCGGTTGTAATTACCCATGAATGCGATGGATTCATGGATATGATGAAATTTATTAACAATGGTAGTGGAAAATGTTAATCTACTATCACTGAATACATATCGTAAATTTTCGAAAATATTGAATACCATTCAGATAAGCATCTGTTCCTTCAGATTCCACTGATTATTTGCAGAATTTTATAGGATTGTTATAAGTATGGGTGTGTAGTGGACGCATGGGTTTTGAGTGCATCCATACTTACAAGTAGAAAGAAGTATAAAGAGGCTTTGAGGCATGCATAGAAATATAGATGTGTGTCAAGATGCACTAAAGTTATAAACTTTGGAAGACTATTTTGTTCTCTTCAAACTAAAAGACTAAAATGGGAGGATCATTCA
Organism: Rotaria macrura; assembly: GCA_900239685.1. Lineage (NCBI taxonomy): Eukaryota > Metazoa > Rotifera > Eurotatoria > Philodinida > Philodinidae > Rotaria > Rotaria macrura. The sequence continues at coordinate 30,535 of OENT01000477.1, read as the reverse complement.
AGAAGTTTTTTTTTTCTATAAAAAAATCGTTTCCCACAAATCTATTATAAAAACAACGCAAAGCGTAGTAAAACTTAATACTCTATTGTTGGATATCTAGCTTTGCAATATGTTTTACTTAACTTTCTTTTCTTTTTCATTCCTGCTCTTTCTCTTGCCGGAATCGATATAGTTTCATTCTGTAATCTTGTTAAACTATTCATTGCTCCTGCATGGCACTTTTTAAGCGTTTGTTTCTCAAGTTTTACCTTGTGTTTTAAGCCTAGATAGCTTTATTTTTGTATATATATATATATACCTGTATTCATGCCGAAAATTTGAAGTTGAAGGGAAAGGTTACCCATGTCTCGAAGATTCGACCCTGATATTGGGATTTTCTAATAGCTCAGCATAAAATTGGGATTGGTCGTATTTCTTTAAAATACCAGTGATTATATCAGGTTTTATCATGATTGTGGGAGAAGAGTTGAATTTCAAATATCATCGATAAATCAGTACAAAATAATGACCTTCGATATTTAATTTGTATTATCAATAATGAACTATCAAGTTGTATAAGAAATACCTCGACTTTTATCGGATGGAGAGTCAAATATAATTCCTAAATAGTAATAAAAATAATTTGGAAAATGCAGCATACAAAAAAGCTTTCATTTTAAAAATAATGCCACTGCTGAGACATGAATGAAATTGCTAAATTTTAAGAAATAGCTTGGAATTATATTTTAGAACAACTTTTTCGCAAAAACCACAGCTTGTTTCACTTTTTAAGGTTTCATTGGACTATTTTACTTTTATTTTTATTGCATAAAACGTTCATGTAAAACAATATGAGTGTCTAAACTTTTAATAAAAATGTTTTTGAAATTAAACAAATAATCAGCTTTTCAATGTAATGCGAAAAGATATGAAGACACTTAGCAGACATGCGCTGGGTTTATCTGTCCTTAGGCAATGCGTAGTGCACTCCAGTGTAAAAAGTGTTGTATATTATTCGTTTTCTGTCTGCTCATTATTCATTCTCCGTTTTGCCATTAAAACAAAGGAATACATAAGCAACACCGTTGAATGCATAACATATAAGTTTTCGAAATATACTTTTTTACATAGATTATTTCTTGATTATTTCTCTATCAAGAAAATGCCTATTCCGATCATGATCGGGAGAGGACTACACTGGGATGTTGTACTGAGAATCGGAATAGTTCGACATCGGGCAGATCGTACGAAATTATCTGCTTGAGTTTTCAAAGCAGAAAAAAATTAATTGAAGACAAACTAGAAATGTACATTTGAAAAAGAACCAATAAAATATCCAAGCAGACAGCAGTTTGGAAACACACGTTTAAATGCACCAATTGGGAATCATGATGGTGAGTCATTCATGAGGATTTATAAAACGCAATAAATTCGTTTTTTGCGCAAAATATTCAATTTAAGGGTACGAAAACGTCGAAATTTCAAAAATTGAGCGTTTTCACGTGCTCTTATTCTAGAAGCATTTCGTAAGTTATAATCAGTGTGTCTAAACACTTCATTTTTGCATTCTTCGATGTTTTCACACCCTGAAAGTCAAAATTTTGCACAAAAGATGCGTATTTTGTGTTACATTAATCTCTGTAAATGAGTGACAATCGCAGTTTCGAATGATGCTTCTAAGCGTGTTTCCGAATTCAGGTCTGCCTTGATTCTAAAGAATATGAACCAGTGGAGGATGAAATCTCGTATAAAATCACCGTTTATCATAAAAATCTCTGAAATAATCGCGAAAAGTCAGCGATTATTGTTTCGATGAGCTGGAATTAATCAAGACTTTTGGGTTGATTTTAAGGACATGGGTAGATAAGAGACCTCAAATATCTGTATGCATCAGCCTTTTCATTGCTACACCGATATCAACCAAAAGATGTTAATTGATAGAAATGTCATGAACTATCGTTCATCGCAGAAGTGTACTATAAACCGTTATAAAGTCATAGAAAAATTGTCTATAAAAAGTTGTCGAAGTCTGCTCTAGTATGGAGAGCGTGTAGCAATCGATATCTCTCGTTTGTATGGTATTTTGAAGAGAAAAATTTCTGATGGCATTTTTGCGTATGTGTGTGACGGTTGCAGTTTCAAAGCTCTGGTGAGCTATAGTTTCTCTTTTGTAAACTTGAGCATCTATGAAGTGTTACTGGTTTTACAAAATATTTCACCAACTGAAAAAACCTTTTTTTTAGCTGAAAGTCAAATTTACAAAATCAGAATAAGAGTTCTGAGCTGAAAATATAACTAAGATGAGATTGTACAAGATTGATCTCTTGAATAGCTCTTGTTTCCAAGAGCAAGAGCTGTCACATACTTAATTTTAAAACATGACGTTTCTAATCTTCTTAATCTCTAAAATACCAATTTTTTAACGTGTTTTAGAAGATACTTTCCCATCCTGTTTTATGTTACGATACACAGGAATAACGAGAAAATAATTCATATCCATTCTAATCCAACGTTAGTTATCATTGAAGGTAGGTGTGAAGAATAAGCTTTAACACTCCGGACAGATCGTATTTCATAGAAATACATCAAATTTTCCACACATGATGGCCAGACAAATACCTATTTATAGGTGAAAACTAGGTAAAAGTATAGAGTATACATTATCGCCATTACTAAGGTTCTACAATTTTGAAAATTTTCTGCTATGCTGCTTTCTGATAATAAAAGTTCAAAAGAACAAGAATAATGGTATGAAAAGTGAGCAACGAACGGCTGATCATGTGCGAATTCAGAAAAATTGAACCTTGAACGTATCTGATATAGAAGCGTCGCTGGCTTGTATGACTGTACGATTTTCGGTCGATAATAAAAGATCTTTGTTTTTGTAGACCAAGTATCTGGCCAAGACGAAAATACCTTCAGAATCAGTTGATGATGAAAAGGCAAAAAAGTTTGATTTAGAAAAAAAGCAAGAATGGGATATGAAGAAACTGTATGTAGAAGTTTTCAAGATGTCTTATAAACTTAATCGGTTGAGAACACAAAGTGAACAGGTAATCCTATGAATTGATCGACGACTTTGATTTTAAAGTGAATTTTCATTTTTGAAATGCACTTAGGATGAGCTCATACCATCAAAGACAGGCGATGATCAGCCCAATTTCGGTAATGCAATTTGGTGGTATTCGTGTGACAAAGCAAGCATCTATTATCAGATTAACTCAATAGTGCGTCTTGAAAATTTCGAATTACTCATGTCATATCGTTATTATCTCAGTGACCTTTGTCGAATGATTGATTTCATGTATCAGAAGAAGAAAAAAGAAGAAGGCGATATTGGACACACTTTCTATAGAGCGGACAACATCAACCAGATGCAATTGGAAATGATGGGGAAAAGACAGAAAAGTCAATTTATAACACTACTCGGTTTCGTTTCAACCACTTCTGACATTAAAATTGCTAAGGGATATGCTCAGAAACAAAGAGTTTATGAAAACAACGCAAGAGTTTTGTTTGTAATCAGCGTGAAACCTCACGTACCATGTACAGCATTTGCTTACATAGATCGAATATCATTTCATCCAGAAGAGAAAGAGGTTCTTTTCAGTATGGGATCTTCATTCATGGTCGAAAAGATTTTAGAACCGATCGAAGGTGAGAATTACTACACCATTCTTCTAACAGCCTGTGAGATTGACAAATCTCTTGCCGAAGATATACGAATTAAAGTGGAGAACTGTTCACCGTCAGGTCGTGCCGTCTTACTTGCTCGTTATCTCGTCGAGTTAGGTGAGTATCGAGCGGCACGTAAATATCTCACGTCTCTTCTGACTCAAGCATGTGACGGTGGTGTACTCGCCAATGATATAAGTCTTGCCGGTGTCTACAGTTGTTTAGGCTTGACCTACGCTCGACAAGGTCTTCATGGTGATGCCCTCAGAGCATTCAAGCAGGCACTTAATACGCAAGCACGACTCGAATATTCAAACAATAATGCACTGGCTGAAATTCATAATAATATTGGTTTAGCCTATATTGGCCTGAGTTATTTGGATGAAGCTGAGGCAACGTTTGATAAAGCGTCGCGAATGCAATTGCGCGAGCCCAAATCGAATCAACAATGTCTAGCTTCAATTTACAGCAACATCGGTTACGTTCATCATAAACAAAAGAGATACGATGAAGCCGAGAAATTCTATAAAAATGCTGAAAAGTTTTTCAAACAAGGCACAAACAGAATTGCACACGACGCTTTGGAACTGTCTTTGATGAAAGCTGAATTTTTGACGAACTATGGCCGCTTACTAAGCGTTCACAAAAGTAGCACGAACGGACGTCATCCAGAAGACTTTTACAATGAAGCACTAAAACTTTACAAAAGTATTCTATCGGATGGTGATCCGAAATTGATGCAAACCTACATCAATATAATGCTTGCGTTTTCACAAAACAAGTCCTACAATGAAGTTACGAAATGTTTTAATGATCCGACGGTACAAAAATTAATTGAGAAACAAGAAGCTAATATGTTCGAACTAAACAGTTCTATTACACAAGCAAGTCTAAGTTCACTATATGAACTTGTCGGTGCGTGTTACGCATCAAATAAGCTCTTCGACAAAGCCATCGAAGTATGGAAAGATGCTTACATATTCGAGAGAAAAGCTCGACTTGAACGGACTTTATTAGTGACTACAGATGGAAACGTGTCGATACTGACAACCGAACATAATCGCTTTATTCATGAATGGTATCGCAAAGCTGCGAATTACTATACACTTTTATCGAGGTAAAACTTTTCCTATTACAATTGAGATCTATTTGATTAATGTTGTAGAGATACAAATGATGAGAAAAAAAATGACCTGAATCAATTCTCAGCAAACATCTGTCTAGGGATTCTGTATGCTAAATTGCATAATCAGCATAGTGCCATTGAATTTTTAACTAAGGCGACAGAATTGAAACAACAATCGGATGAAAAGATATTATTTGTTGCTTCTCTTCTCATGGCCGACATATTCAAACGACGGCAGGACTACAACAAAGCTATTGAGAATTTCAATCGGGCTTTAGAGTTTATCCAACCAGGTACAGATAAAGACGATCTTGTGCTCGATGTCGAAGTTAAACTAGCTCGAATCGATTGCGAAAAAAACAAAAACTCTATTCTTCAATTACAAGAGCTCGGCCGATCATTGAAGGTGTATGGTTCAGATACGAAATACATTTGCTTAAAAGCCATCGTTCTCGATACATTAGCTCGTTATTGTATAAGGCAGCAAGAATACAAGAGTTTCAGTTATTCTATAGAGCAATCGATTGCGTTGAAATAAGGCAGTCTATCACAGTATCATCCTAGTTTAGCTATCGATTTTATACTTCAAGCTGAGTTTTATGTTCAAAAAGCAGAAACATTGCAAGGTGAAACTGCTGACATAGGCGATATTCGTCGATCTCATTACCGTGAAGCATTAATTTCATATGAACGTGCACTAGAAGTGTACACTTTAAATTTGTCGAATAATAATTCGGAAATGAAAAGGATTTATTATTCTATGGGTGATATTATGTGTGACATGGATGAATTATCGAACGCAATGGAAAAATATGGGATAGCCGAGACAAATAATTTTTCCGATGAAGATGAAAATAACTTCCAGATACCAGAAGGAGACGATTCAGAGGAATCGGTAGACATATGGATGGCTCAAGCAAGTATGCACCAACATATAGCGGGATATCGAGCAAGGAAAAAGGATTTCAAAGAAGCGATTGTCGAAATGACGGAGACTGTGAATCTTTATAGTAAACAACTACCATCATCGTTCTTCGATACGAATGATAGACAGACACTTTTGCATGATGTTTCAATCATCGTGGACAATCTTCATCATCTTGCGCAATGTTATGTTTATCTTGGTGACCTATTGGGCATTGCACAAACTGAAGAAGATGGCTACTTTGTAGCACTTAATATATATGCAAAACTTGTCTCACATGACAAGTCTCTTGAAAAAGAAGAAGCCGTACTCTACGAAAAGATCAGTGTTTATTACGAAAAACTAGATGATCATGCTGAGGCACTTAAAGCTTTACAAAAGTCTGTCGATTTAGGTAATAAATCTATTTCAGCTTTTTATGCAGTTAGTCACTTGAGTAATGTGTGTCATAAATGGAGTGAAGCTGAAAAAACCTATAAAGCATTATTACTGCATCCATCCATTCTGGAAAACAAACACCTTAAACAGATCATACAAAAGCAGCTCGATTTAGCAAAAGGGTTGAAAAGCAATACGAATTGGCGCCCAAAAAGTTCCAGTTCAAGTGGCAACGATAAGCATCATAATAGCAGCATCACTGATGCTTCAAATCAACTTTCCGAAGATAAAACTTCAAATTCTGATAGAAAGGAGTTTAACGAATTGAATGTAAACACCACTGATACAGGTTAGTCAAAAATCTATATTGAAGTTAGGTTTTTAATGCTTTCCCATAGATTATGATGCTTCTGATTATCGATCGATAGCAGAAGCTTATCTTATCGTAAACGATTCTGACATGGCGATTAAATTATATGAGAAAGATATCAAAAGGCGCGGAGAGAAGATATCAAAAGAAAATATTTTCAAGATAGAATTAGAAAAAATAGATCAGGCTTCATATACTATCAATCAACAACATATACTACCTGTATTACCGAAATTAGTTCATTCATTGGTCAGTGAAATTCAAAAGATAGTTGCACGAAAAGACTCGGATGTACCAATATTGGCAGATTCATATTTTCAATGTGCTAATATCCATAGCCGATTGTCTTGTTATCTCAAAGCTATCAGAGCTTATGTGGCAGCTTTTGGTTTCTATGCATCAGAATCAGAGAGCACAAATCCTCAATTAAAAACTGACTTGGTCGATACCATGAAAAATTTGCTGAGTGCTTTTCTGCAGTGTAAACTCAAGCCTAAACAAATTATTGATACCTACATCAAATTGGCATTACCGAATGAAGCCGATCAAATGCGTTTGAAATTAGTCACCATGCATCGTGACAATGAGTTGGATGATATTGACGATGCACATGGTCTCAGTGGTACTAGTCATGAATCTTCAATGAGTGCTGTACGACACTATAAGGCATTGTTAATGAGTACCGATGACATGAATATGAAAGGTGTGTGCTATTATAACATTCTACGTCTCTACAAACATCATTTACATCCCGATAGGTTTGGTAAAGAAGTTGCTGATAGTTTAATTGCATATTTGCCAAAATTCAATGTTTTGGATCGTCATCTATTGTCTCAATTGGCCATGGACTTCTTACACGAGTATGGTAAAGGTACGGATGATCACGAAGCGACTGAACATTGGCGAATGTGTGCTCAAGCAAGTCTTGAAACCGAACAGAAAAATAGCAAAGGATCATATATTGGTCTCTCTCTTTTCGATATTGGTAATCTATCGGCTGCTGAAACTTATTGGCGCTCGATTATTAAACAGATAGAAGGCACTTTGTCGAGTCGAGTTCTTGAACTCGTACATGATTCAGATACGACTCTCAAAGAAATTCTCCACGCTATGGAACAGTTTGAACACGACAATATTTTGTTATGTGGTCATTTGATTGATGCCTATGAGAAATTAGGTGACTATTACATGCAAGATACCGCTTATGGGAGAGAGGTTGACAGATATTCATCAACAAAAGCAGACAATATGTACAAAAAAGCGATTCATCTATTAGAACGATTCAGTAACAATACAAGTCATATTCAGAATGTCAAAGCAAAGTTGCAGAGAGCAGAGGAAGCAGAACGAAAAACTTGAGCTAAATTTCGTTATATGTATGAAGATGGTCGATGAACACTGATCGAATAATTTAGGTTTCTAAACAATGAATCACAACTGAACCCTCACTTTTTTCTCACCATTATTTTAATCTGATTGGGTACTGTTGTTTAATGATTACAATAAAATCTCAGTAAGTGGACCGAGATGAAAGTTTCTTCCACTGATTAATTGCTCTTTCTCTAGGAAACCTACACGTGAGTGAAGTTTTTCGCCTTGATTTCAAATATTAGAGAAATCGTATTTTTCAGCCGTTGCTTAGAGTGGAATGTGAGAGGTGTATGTATGCCAAGTAGGGAAGTCATGTTTTAAGCTTGCTGAATCTTTATTTTTTGAGATTTATATATTGTTATCAGTGGAAATTCCCTTTACAGCAATAAGAGTTAAACGAATGAAGATTAAATTTGGTATTCCAAACACCACTTCAAACTGAAAAAATGAATCTTATCGGATTTGATTGGGAGTCATATGATTTAGTAGTGCATGATGGTGTTCACAATTCATCCCTATAATATGTTAGATTTTCGTGAAAGCCGTGTGTTAATATTTAGTGAAGGCTCTTTGTTTACATTTTTATACTGTTCGATAGAGGATCTATTTGGATGTATGCATCGCAATACGAAGAGATTAATCCTTTTTATCAATCTCTTATGTCAGAGGATATGTTAATTATATACTATTCAGTTGTGTTTCATTTTGTGCCGAGGAACTCTGTGTGAGATATTTGTTCAGTGAAGTTGCATTTAATTTACAGCTTCAGAAACAATCATTTTCGTTCGGTTCAAGGCATGCGAGAATAGTATTAGTTTCGTGATTATCTGTTTTTGAAACCAAATGAATACAGATCGATAGGAAACCCACTCATCCTAAGAACCTATCAAGTTTTTCCTTTTACTTTTGGCATTGAATGGCTTCGTCGATATTTCTTATGTGATTTAATAAGTTCGTGTGAATACTGTATGAGCAGTTCTTTAATATCGTTTTTTGAATCGTCGTAGTTGATAAGATGCTATAATGATTCATTATGTATCTCTTGCTTCTTCTTGTTATTACTACTTACTATCTTCATGAAGGAAACTTAAAATTTCAAAATGCGATCGCTTTGTTTTGGTCGAAAGAGCGCATTATTTTATGACTTGCTTGTGATTGTAACAATCTATCGAATGATCGTGTTCCATCTATCTTTTCTTAATTTACTTCTTGATACTTACGTTTATTCTTCAATCGTAGTCTATGTTGATTACTCAATGCAAGAGTGATTGTGTGGCGTATAGCTATCATTTCATTAGATATATTTAAGATCCTGGTAAAATCTGTTCACATGACACTAGATTCAGTATTGGGTATTCAAATTTAGAATGGGAAATTCTGAAATTCATGATAAATATAATCACCTACTTGCTTGTGATAAAAGATTTAAGAAATGAAAAGCACTTTACAGATTACTTCAACCTTGCTGATGGGAATTCCTCAGATATGCTTACAGTATAGAGTCGGACTTAAATCTGAAATTAGTAGGGAAAAAGTAAGCAGTTTCGAAAGTTTTACTTGCTCTAATTTATACATGATTTTTATTGTAAAAGGTATTTCTGAATTCACTCATATCTCATACTAGCATCCATGCCGCAGACCCATCGAGACTCAAACATACCCTATTTGCCTAAGATAGTTTCTCTAATATTATTCGCATAGATACGTTGCCATTCTTTTTCGAATCATATTTGATGAATGGATTTCAGTGTCATTAACTTTATTTAATATTCATTCGTCTAGTCATAGATGGTAAAGCCCTCAGGCTTTTAGGGGTTCAAATGTTTGAACAAAATACAGATTTCATCGGGATTCTATGTTTGATAAGTGAAAGCGGTAAGAAAAAGTTATCAATGCAGCAAATCTTGAATAGATTTGGATTCACCACCGAATCTTTTCCGTTTAGGATTGGCTTTGGGTTTGGTTGCTGAATTTGGATATGATTCCGAAGCAGTGCCTAAATGTGGATTTAACTTAGATTCGGGTCCCGAGCTTTCTTCTACCGCTTGGTTTATATTAGATTCGGCATTGGGTACCAATCTAACGTGACTTCAGCTTTGTAGTGGTGTTGCATCGAGACAATATCGTAACCCGAATACTGTGCACCAAATGTCAAGCCTGAATCTAAACCATTTCCAAATCATCTAATATGAATATATAAAAATCGAGATTCTTTCCACGCTTCTTAGACTGTATCTTAAAAAGCTTCATTTTATTTAGGTAATTGAAGATCAAACCCAAATCCAAGTCCAAGTCGAAAATGGAGCCAAATATTTTTGTGCCAAACCCCAAGGCTTTGTATCTGACGCACTCCGAGAAAAATCGGTGGTTATTTTTCTCCGAAGTTATGCACAACCTGATCCTGAATGGTAGACGTATTTGTTTGTTCATTTTTGAATCATCTTCACTAATCAACAAGAGTGACTCGTTTATGAAGATAAAAGGAATTAGTCAATTCATAGGGTACATTTACGATCTCGACATGTTTTTATTTATTCTTAGAATTTGCATCATGTTCTGTACTTTACTTTTAAAAGATTATGAAATGACAAACAAACAGTAAGCTTTGTGAAAAAATATAAATGTCGACGTTAACATCAACAGAACAGTGTTAAATTACATCTTTTTTCATAAAAGAAAACAAAACACGTTTGAAGCTGCCATAAATGTTGCAGATAGCTTCAATAATTTATCCACCTCAATAATTTATATCATCAAATCTGGTACCCCCCCCCCCTCACGCACACACAGCCTAAGTTAGTAACAATCCGCCGCCTATGCGTTTAGCGGAAGATTAGTCGATGAATATTACCCAAATCAATACGTCAAACATCGCTTATTTTTTTGAAATCGAATTGTTGAATTCTTACTCGTGACATAGCAAGCCTTTTCGAGGTGTCGTACTAATGAATAATATTTGTATTTCTTCTTCTTCTGAGTTTTTAAGGCTTCTGTTAACGAATTTATTTTCTCAAGAGCAATAGTGCCTCATATGTTAAAAGATTATGGTTTTTTGTGTCTGAGAGAGAATAGTATAGATGTTGCTTACAGAAAATATTCAATTTTTCATTTTTTTTCGCAACTGTGCAAATAAGAAGGTTTCTTTTAACTGTAAGCAAGAAATGCAAACAACAGAGAGAGAAATTCGAAAACTATTCTGCTTCGTTTTTTAAAATATTTGATTTCAATCTCTCTCTGCTAACGAAAATTAAAAATCATACGCACTCTTTCATCAACTTACTACAATAGTCTTCAGGTATGTTCTTTGTCAAGACTCTTTAACATTTTAACTATATTGGAAAGTTCTAAAAATCAAGAGAAATAACCCCAGGAGCTGATTCGAGTTGCTGGTGGCAAATCATCGACAAGAGACGTATGACAAGAAATAATGGCGAATATCTTCAAGAGTATCCGGATTTTGACAAGTTTTCTTCTTGAAAAAAGAGTCAAAAATTATAAATACTATCTTTCAAAAAATTGCTATTTGATTGAAAGGATTTTTTCCTCCGGCTTGGGATTCACTCTGTCACTCATATTAGTTTGCAATACATCTCCTATTTAAATGCCAGTACATCCACATCTATTCATTCTTTAATGATGCATCATTTGAATGCTGCCAGTTCGAAGAAGTGTTTGAATAACTGTAATCAAGGGAATCATGCCGAAAATCATATCTCATTTCATCAGACAAAAATCTGATTGGGTTATATTGAAATTTTTATAATTTTGATGAAATTTTGTCAAAATTTTCGTCACTAAATGATACTCGGATCTGTGGCGTTCGAACTCACCAGATAACATTTTCCGAGCTCATTTGATCTCTGATGTCTTCATCAGATACTAATCAGTACTGAAAATAATTAAGTATGATTCAATGGTTGTATCTCAGGGTGGTTGCGCGACTGGAAGTCTTCTTGTATTTCTTCTGCTATTCGTATGGGGTATAAGATTCATTCAAATGTGTGTGGCTCTATGCTATTCAGCCGTGACCAGTGGCAGTTAGTTCATTAAAAAAAACAGAATCAATATAAGCCTAAAACCTAGGAAAAGTTCTTATACATGCTTTTTCTAAACATCATTCTGTGCTAAGATGAGATTCTAACTATCTGAATAGTTTTCATCTGAGTCTCAGGTATTACAAGGAAGCTTCAGCTAACAATATTTCTCAGGAAACTTTTAAGTGAAGTTAAAAAACGCATGTGGTTACTTTCACTGTTCCCTTTAGACTTTTCATGCATCACTTGTACCATTATGATCTTGAGAACGAAACATTTGGTATTTTGAGAAATGTCCATAAACTCTACAAAATTTGCAACTTGCATTGATTGAACGATATTATCTATTCTAATACACAGCTCTAATTAATCACTTTTACGAATTAGTACTTCTTTTTTTCTACATCAATGGGTGCGATGCTAAAATATGTTCTAGTCTTAGCCTGATTATGATATAGCTGTTATCAAAAATTTCGCAAATAAAGAAACGAAAGAATTCTTATTCGTCGTGTTATTAGTTTTTAATTCATTACCATTTTGCTTCCTGTATCGAGCTTCTTGACAGAGGAAGTTCACAGATTCTCAGAATCAGGTTGACTGGAAAAATTGACTTTCTAAATTTTGATCTGTTTCAGCATTTTTTTACAGTTAAAATCACTTACAACTCACCAGCAACATGAAATTTCTTAGAAGTTAAGTTTGCCCGGTATGACAAATTTGTCTAGCCGCTTACTTTCTCGAAAAGAATCCCTGATGCCCCATTCATTTTTATTGATGTCATCCGATCATAAATATTCCGTAGAACACGAGTACGATTCTTTTATACGCCATTTTCCTACTTAGATGTGAGTAAGGTATGGAACTTTCGACGATTCTATACACAATGCATTCAGTATCTGAAATGATTCTATATTGTATGCACAAAGATTAAAATATAAGCTGTTTTGTATAAATCGTGCCTAAACAATCAAAGTTTTTCAAAGATTTTATTTCAAAGATAGTTCTTTTTTAAGTCTTCTGATTATGTTCACAGGATCTATGATAGTTTAGGTCTTTATGCTTGATCACTTTCAGCTCAAAATTTGGCGATTCTACTTTTCTGATAATAGACAAAAGCATTTTTCGGTGCGTGTTGAAAGTAGGCAGGTACAAAATTCTACAACTATGATTAAGCTCAATGAAAGCTCTACTATCAAGTATTATTTTTCTCGCAGCAGTTACACAGTGGGATGAATTAAAAACATAACGCTTACATAGAAGTACTTAAAATTCAATTAATATAAAATACCGTAAAAACGCGCTTCTTAAGACTTTTTGTTGAGAAAAATATTGGTGCATTTTTATATTTTTCATTGACTGTGAAGCGAACAACGTCGTCCAATAGAAAAAGGAGATATATTGGATTTCTTTACACTTCTTCTCATTGAAAAAGAGGAAGGAAAAGCTTTCGTTTGATATATTCGCCAAATTAAATGAGACGAAGAAAGAAAATAAACTATTGATGTAAACACAAGATTTTGTTAGAATGTACGGAGATCGATCGTGTTGATGTATGAAACGCATAAGCACAGTTTAAATAATTCAAATGATTTTAATGAAATAGCAATCGGCCTTTGATCGTTAAGTTTCCTGCAGAAACAATAAAATGTCAAATGCTCGAGCAGATATCGATTTCATTACTACACGATCCCATTATTAAATGAACTTGGTTAAAATTTTGATCCAGAAGATAGGTTGTTCTTCGATATATCTTAGAGGAATCTTATCAAACGGTAACGATTAATGATAACGAAACTCTGTTAATGTCTTAATTTGTTGACTCATGGACTATAATTAGAATCTATTTCGAGCTATATATGTATCTCCTGTAGAAGCGAAGTTATATCGATATACATGAATGTAAAAAATTACCTTAAAACTACTTACAATGCAGTCTAAGAAGACCTATAGAAATGAAATTTTTACTAGAAGTGTTTCTCGCTAGGATGACTCATCATTAAAAATTTCAGTCCGAAAGAACCAGAGATATGGAAAATATTTTGTGAGGAGAAGGGACTTTTAAGGCTGCCCTCCCCTTCAAAATCGACTTGCCACTTTGAAGTATAGGTGTGGGCTGAAATTTTCAGGAATGAATAGCCCTAGGGAGAAACGCTTGCGGTAAAAATTCCAGGCATTAATACCTTACTAAGCTAGACTTACGACTCGCCTTATAGCTTCTAAGAGCATCGAAATAACTTCATAACTATGAGGGCTGTTGAGTTTGGGTTGGTTTTAAATCAAAGCTAGCCTCCACACAGAACTTTTTATCGGACAGAATTTCGAAATTTACTTCTATTCCTTTTTTATATACATTTCAGTAGGCAAATCTTCGAAAACACGCCTAAAGAGGTAGTCAATCGGACTTTTCTCGGTCGAGAAATCAAATATCGAAAATCTGTCCGACCAAAAGGTAGCTTTCAGCAAGGTATTTAAAATTTTTAAAAAAGTATCGGAGAAAACTTGAGACCAACGGAATTTATTTCAATTTTCCCACGTGAACGTAATATTTAAAAAAAACCAAAACAAGTTCTAGTACCATAACTTGGTACATGTTCTCCATAAACGAACATAAAACAATTTTCTACTTATTTATCGTATATTATTGATTAGAATGATTCCCATTAACACATATAAACGTATCTATCAATGCCTAGCTCTAAGAGGAAAAATCGAACGGCTTTAAAAATCAAATTTTCCCAAAAACTACTTCATTTCTTTGTGAGGTGCTGAAGAAAAGCTTATGTAGTATCCATAGATTTCAACGTTAACTGGATAACCTCTAGTGAATTCAGAAGGGCTTCAATCAGAACAATTTTGACTGAGAATTGCTGCGGTGAACGTGTCAACTTGAAAGTCTAGAAATTTTAAAATAGATCAGAAAATGATTCTCATTGAAAGAGTTCTTTATATCAAATTTATTAGAGACTATTTGATGGCTTATCATTAATCTCAATATAAAAGTATCATTTAGTGGAACATAAGCAATAACATCTACTGATAGTGTCAATTTTCATATTGAATTTTCATAATGAAAAGAATATTTATGCCATACTATTATGTAAGAAATAAAAACAAATGAATAAATGCAAAATGGTCATTCAACCTTGTATTCAATTTATGGTAGGAAGCGAGCTATGAAAACATTAAAATACGCGTAAAATTCAACCTTCGCCCTTTTATTTCTACATGTTAGATGGTTGCAGAAGACAGAGCGCCATACTTATTCAATTGTACTTATATTTCGCTTTTATTCTTGTTTATAGTTAACAGTACAATGAATGTGGCTAGAGTTCATGGCAGTAATGACTGTCGAGAATGAAGATAAACAACTATCTGTTAGACTTCATTTCAACGTAAATTTTCGGTTCGAAGATAACAAACACAAAATCTATACATATTATGCAATAAGTGTATGTTCTCCATATCTATACTCTATTCAGACGTGCATTAATCTATAAGATGCATGATTCTTAATACCTTGTTTCGTCAAATACGATTAAGATGTGAAAATATACCCCTAACTAATGTAAAACATCAATATAAGTTGAGTTATTATCACGACTGCAGCTGTATCACAAACATAGACTCCACCAGGAAGGTAATACCAGTGATATACTGAGACTTTTTCATCTAAAACTCAGGCAGTTGAACATACGTTTCGTTGAGATATTTTGGTTCATTTCTGAGAAACGCACATCCACAATAATGAAATCAGCTAATAACAGAAGATTTTCAATAATAACATTCATCCTAAGAATATTACTTTTCTATTCGTATAGAACTTTCTACTGAAAAAGAATAAGAAGTATATTATACGCCAATTGTAATGCTCTGAGCATTCGTATTGACGTTTGCGCTTGAAATATATCTCATAGCGACAATATTTTCCGTGTTGATGTATGTCCAAGTTTTTGGCAGAGTCACATAGATCACAATATATATGCGAATACCTACGCCTTCAGGCTATTAGAAAAAACTTCACAATAAAGATTCAACGAAGTAAAGAGAATCTTAAGCATAAATTATGAATGTTCATGTAACTTATTCAAATTTCTAGTCAACAGTATTTGGCTACTGCAAAATGGTATCCTTAGTAATAGTAATTGTATCAGTCGTCAGTATAGCTGGCATTGTCTGTGTCAGTGTTGGTATTGGTGTTGGCATTGGTTTAAAGAAGTCAAATTCAGCCACAACAGCAACGACAACTTCCCAAAGTATGCAGTTGTCACTCTGAATACTATTTGAAATGATGAATTGTTTTGAGACTGTTTATCACCCCTGAGAAAACTAAAGATACATACTGTTCATAAATAACAATCGCAAAAGGATTTCTGAATCTATCTCTGTAACGGAAATACTTAATCTCAATGAATGATATTATATTGTTGTGACAGTTTGTATTGGATCCCTGAATTGTTCTGCCTTGTCTTTATTTATTTTGATCCATGGCTGATTGCATTACTTGTTCAATCTTCTGTTGATTTGAACACCATGATTACCAAGCGCATACTTTTTTCTACACCCCTCCAAAACTAAATCCACTGCTCGTTCTCCTCTCAACTCTCCCTTCACTCCAAATCGATATCCCTCTCCACACCCTTCGCATCCACAACAGTTTATGTTCTCTATTGTTTTCCTCTCTCCTATACTCTTGTGAAAAGAGAACAATGTGAATATAAAAGGTATGGAGTAACGATAACGAAGGTATTTAAAAGAACACTATACAGTGCAGTAATTGAAAACGCATTGAACAAGTAAAAAAATTAAGGATACGAGGACAGCACCAACCGAGGACACGAAGAAATAAGACCCGCACTGCGTAAGGATGAATATCGCATACGGATGAGAGCATATCGCATCAATATATCTCTTGGCACAATCTCATTGATATTTTTTCCAAATCTTTTGATAGGCGAAGTAAAATGTTCCACCATATCTATCCAAATTGTTTGTGAGTCATGATAAGAGAATATAATACACTTATGTAAAAGGTTATATTCACATTAAGATAAAATTTGTTTTGAGTTCTAACACAAAAATTTGGTGGCGGGCAATCTATGTCTCACTATGAGTGTGGTATTTCTGTCGACACATCATGTAACCATCGTTCTGTTTCGTGAGTTATTATAAACGTTGTCATGGAAAATGAGCATGTACAAAATATGTAATTTTTTGTGGAACTCGCATATGTTTTTGAAGAAAATAGTCAGTGAAAGTGTAAGAGTGAGATTTGTTATGCACAGCCTCTCCCAGCCCCCCCCCCTGTACAAACCGAAGAAACCAGTGTATTAATCCATGAAAGACTTAGCAACCGAATTAGATTATAATCATATATCACAGCATTATTTACCACCTATTCCAATGCTTATAATAAGAAAAATGAACAACGAAAAATGGAAGGTAACGAGCGAATAACAAAAATGAAAACGAAAAATAGGGTGCCCATCAGAAATAGACGATGCGCAAAAATTCGTGACATAACATTTTCTGTACTTTCTATTAGTGTTATTAAGCTATAGATATATGAGTTCAACATTTTAGCCGCCGCTGGGCTGCGCTAACAAGCTTTTTAATCATCACAATGAGATAGCTATGTTTTCGTATTTCGATCTCTGTAAAATCAGTTCATTTCAGCTATGGTCTTCGCTTGAAGTAATATTGTTGTCGAAAACTAATGCAAAAAAGAAGAACATTTCAGCGATCTCATAAAGAGTTATGGCTGAGTTTTCACCCGCAGAGCGGCAAGACGAAAAAGCAATCTATTATCCATGAAAAATTTCTCACCAACTGCGAGCATGGCAATGACCATTAAACGTTTTAGAGTTGAGAGAATGAGGAATATCTGCTCAACTTATATTAATATAGATAATTATTAATGCTTATAGCTGACTATGACGTGGGGAAATATGAAAGAAATGAATTTTTGTGAGAATATTTTTTTCAAGGTATACGTGAGTAAAGAACATTTTGAAATGTCTTTCTTTCTAGTGACGCTTCACTGTTGATATTTGGGAATAGCTGAAAATTTTCTATCAGGATTAAAAAGTTGACTTGATCGTTTGTGACAAAATTGAGAAACTTAATTCATTAGATTGTAATTGGTGTTAAATCAGCATTAACATAATGAAAAAGCTCATGATCCTTCAAATCGACGAAATCATTCTGCTGTTGAAGTTTTTTCTCTAAGTGCGCAATTTTTCTTTTTTAGAGGAGTGTCCTCCGGTAATAGAACTATTGTTTCCTGTTTTTGAGAACCAAGAGCTTTAGAATTTTGCTAGTGCTCATTCAATAAAAACACCAAAGTGTTTATTGATTTTTTGAATTTTAACACAATGTAGTACAGTCTACATTATGTTTATACAATTTTAACGGTAAGTAGTCACTGGTAAGTCTGCAATACATGGTAACTGTAAGATCATTTTCTCCTCACATGGGAAACAATCTCTCCTGAACTCTAATAAATATTGGCCTTCGGGATAGCAGATTTACTCGCCGTGTCTCTCTTTATCTCTGATTCAATGAATAACTAGCATTTTGAAGTATCTGTCGTTACTCATAAGTCTAACATACGCTAGTTCATCGTTTCTGATTGGTCTCACTTGTGCAGGGATTACAATTAATATTTAATATTTAGACTCGTGTTCTGCTCGTGTTAGATTAAAGAGAATATTTGGTGATGATGGAGAATTATCAAATACGCGTTCCTCTGTATCATCTATAACATATCATGGAGGTCCTATTATGAGTAGTCCAATTATTTACGTTATTTGGTATGGCAATTGGACTGGAAACAATGGAACAACAATTATACAGAACTTTTTAACAGGTCTTGGTTCAACTGTATGGTGGAATATCACTAGACAGTATAATAATACGGCACCAATAACTTATGGTAGTTCAACAACAGACAATTATTCGCAGGGGAAAATTTTGACGCAATCACTTGTACTAAATATTGTTAAACTCGCCATAAGTTCTATGGCATTACCAAGTAGTACGAATGGATTATATTTCGTATTGACTTCTGCTGATTGCACCGAAGAACTTTTCTGTACGAGCGCATGTGGTTGGCACAGTTTCGATAGTACAACTAATCTGAAGTATTCATGGGTCGGAAATCCCGAAGAAAAATGTCCAACATCATGCTCAGCACAACAAGTTTCACCGAATGGAAACTTGGGGGCTGATGCAATGGTTAGTGTTATTGCTCATGAAGCAGCTGAAGCGGTGACAGATCCAGATGTTAATGCTTGGTATGATTCGGATTGTGAAGAATGCGCTGATAAATGTGATTGGAAATTTGGAAGCACTGTCCAGTTGTCTAATTCTGCCTCTTATAATATGATTGTGAACGGACTCAACTACTTGGTTCAGCAAAATTGGCGACTGACTACGCAAGATTGTGGGTTATCGTAGATCCATCATTGTAAAACGTGTTGACATCTCTACTAATTAACTTCATGTACGCTCATTTCCTAACTAGTTATATTGTTTTGTGCACTGCTTGAAAAAACAGTATCCCACAAACCCCGAAGAATTAGAAATTTTCCCATGAAAGTTATAAGGAACATAAGACAACCAGAAGATCAGTAATAGTTTCATATCAGATACTCATCACGAAAACCGATCAGAAGTTTCGATACACAAAACAAGTCGCTCTCTAATGAGGACGAATCCGAAGCTCTTGAATGTTCTGAAGTACGATAATCGATGCCATTTCCCAATCATTTGCGTGCAGTCTCGCAATCGAACACAACCAAACTCATATGTGGCAAGTTGCCCACTGCGAAGGCGGGGGTGGGGGGGGGGGACTAATGCTATCATCATATCAAACTATCATTTCAATCTACAAAAGCCAGACTATTACTTTTGAAATACGGAAGTTCCATAAAATTTGTTCCCTAGTTCTGTCACCCATCGAATGCAAAGAAGCGAAAGATAACTATTAGGATACTAACATAAACCAGGCGGGTTCGATTCAATGTGTGATGATCTACAAAAAATCAGAAATATTATTGCTGTCGATATTTTATGAAAAGATTGACCATTGCAATTCATTTCTTTCACAACTAAATATAACAACAATAAACAACTCATCTTCTAAACTAAAGAAAACTAACGTTTTCCACAATATGATCTTTGAAAAACACATACTAAAAACACTATCAGTTTTCGTAAGTTAGAATATAACTTATGCTCGACATCGATTGTTTCCATATCTAAAAACAATGAAAAGAAAATATTAGTTTTCAGATTTATGAAAAAAGCTAACACAACATAGAAGATTCGATGTTGCTTGATCTATAAAGTAAGAAAACAAATGTTTAGCTTGTATAAATCTCAATTAATCTAAAATTGTCCATTGGTTATTGGGATACTGAAAGGTAAGAATAGAAAGCTTTAGTTTTGAAATTCTTAAGTATGGCTTGCGTTATTCATTACCGTGTCTAAAATCAAGAAGAATAAACCATCAGTTCTCCGACATCGTAAGGAAACCTATGAGTAGAATTGAATGTTTCTTGAATGTAATCGACAAAAAATGTATCAAAATTCTTCTGTCGAATTCATAATCACGTTGTTTTGTTAATGGCTTTTTACAGACAGTCAGAAAAGATAGTATTAGCACCGGAGGATGAATTTAAAAACCACGTTGTTAATATTTTCTTAGATTTTGAAAACGGGACTGGTAGATCAGCAATATATTTTGAATAGTTGATTGATTGAGAAGTGATTGGATAGCGCCGATGTGAAAAGAAGGGGGATTATTAAAGATTCGATTTATTAATACTCATAGTATTAGAAGATCAAAGGTATAGAATAGCCACAGATTCAACTTGAAGGACAAGAACAGATGGTATGATCAGGGCATCAGTGTTCATTCGATTATCGCAGCTTCTATCGATTCTTGTTTGATGAACAACTATACTGAACATGCATTAATCCAAGTGAGTGTTGATTGTTCGGCGACGATTAATTACAGATTCTTGGATTTTTCACTTCAACAATGCAATTAATTAGTATGTTAAAAGTTTGAGTGCCTCAATTGTCAATGCTCATAAGAAAGAAAAACTTTATCATGCTGTCGCGAAAGAGTGTATCGACGGTGGTTGTTTATTAAACCATGCGAGATTCCAATTGCAATAGGAACCATAAGAATACGGTGAACATTGAAATTCCACGATATTCAAGTGTTGATTCGAGATCTCTTGGTTTGAAAATAATCTTAAAAATGTGAATGGTTCTATAGAAGAAATTGATTCGAACAGTTCAAAGTAATTGGTCGAAGTTTTGAAAGAAACAAAGTTGACTGCTTTTCTTTGAGAAGTGCAACATTTTAACATTTGTATTATTTTCTTGTTGCATAATTGGGCTGTCGATGTGTCATGATTAAATTATGGAACACAGTTAAAACCTCAGTAAAAATCTGTTGACATGTATACTAATGAAGTTTCCGATGTGTACGATTCACTGAAATTTTGCAAGCGAAATTAATAATATGATCATTTTTCTTGGCGTTCCTGATTCAGAGCACCGTGAATGATTATCTGATCTCATAATCAAGTAGAGTTTATCATTCATTCACGATGCTTAACGCTTCCTTATTACTTCATTTTCTTATATACTGTTTTCTTATTTCTATTGTAACTAAGTATCGTAAGTAATACGAGTCTCCACCCATGTCGCCTCTTTTTTTGCAACTGCGCCGCAATTACGCGC
>OENT01000476.1:0-109910 GCA_900239685.1 Rotaria macrura | reverse complement strand
CATCAGAATACCGATAGGAGTGAACATAAAACGTTTACCTTATAAAACATGGGCGTGGGATACATGCGGAATCTGAGTAATGGTAGATCTAATGGAAAAACTGAAGACGGATTCGGATTCCCCGACCTCGATAACCTCTAGGAAACTTTCATCAGAATAACGATAGGAGTGAACATAAAACGTTTACCTTATGAAAATTGGCCTTGGGATTCATGCGGAATCTGAGTAATGGTAGATCTATTGGAAAAATAATCACAAATTCGGATTCCCCGACTTCGATAACCGATAGGAAACTTTCATCAGAAAGATGATAGGAGCTTACATAAAAACTCTAGCTTATGAAAATTTGCCTTGACAGCGATGCGGATTCCGAGCAAATTTTGATTTAATTGAGAAACTAAGGAGGGATTTGCAATCCTTGAGCTCGATAACCGGTCTGAAACATTCATGTTAATCGGGATAGGAGTTTACATAAGAAGTCTACCTTTACAAATTTGGAGGTCTCATCATTGCAGTTCCCAAACTACGATAGGTCTATGAAGAAAGTGTGAAACGGACCCGCATTTTTCGTCCTGGATTACATTTGGGAATATTCTGTCAGAATATCGATTGCTGTCGAAATATAATGTGTACCTTTTAAAGTAGGCCTTTTGATCGGTTCAGTATCTGACCGCCGGAATGTCTCTCTGTGTGGGCCTTTTTTGGCCGATTTAAATATACAGGAAGTTTGGAATATTTGACATTTGTTTTGGAAAGGGTTCAAGAGATCAAAGAACAATTCAAGTGACTGAATTTTAGGCATTCGATTGACTATGTTTGTGTTTTTTTACATGTGAATCAGAATGAAGTCGATTGGCTTATTAGAATCGGATTACAGGTAGCATAATTGCTTATAATCGATTGATAATTCGTCAATCCGATTTTAAATGTATGGGATTTTAATGGATTGAGAAGATTTCAATCGATTGTTGGGTTGAAATCGGATTTCTCCTAGCATAATTGCGTATAATCGATTGATAATTCGTCAATCAGATTTTAAATGATTGGGATTTTAATCGATTGAGAAGATTTTAATCGATTGCTGGATTGAAATCGGATTGAAAGTCATGAAATCAAAGAAATCCGATGAAATGGATTATTTTTTCAATCGATTGTATGATTTTAATCGATTTTAATCTGATTTTCTGGAAAATGAATAGGTTTTGTTCGATAAATCCGATTTTTCCACCGATAATCAACAATAATCCTGATTTTGGGAGTGATATTTTTCACTGGGCAATACAACAAGTTTACGTACTTGTAAACGATTAAGGCTGTTATCTTTAAAGTTGGAAAAAAATATTTAATTGATTGACTCTTTCTTACGAAGTCATACTTGCAGATCTCGATCCTATTGATATTCAAGCAGCAAGTAAATGAGACCAAATTTTATCATTCAACGATAAATAATAATCATATTTTGAATTGTTTTCATTATTAGTAACATTTTGTTCCAGTTATTTTATAAGTACTATTAGATTATGCTCGCATAGGAGGAACCTCAGAAAAAATTTAACTGTTTTTAAATATTTCATGCATATGAAATGTTGATGTGTAATTTTTCTCTTCTGTTGAAAATTGATAAAATTTTATTTTGAATAAACAAACCTATCCATTGGTCACAATTCACATGTATTTCTTATGGATAGAGGAAATGATGGTTACTTAGATAGTCAACAATTTTTTGAAAATTACGACAAAACTGTAAGGATATGCTCTAAATAAATATGAAAATCATTTGATATAACCATTTCTATCTACCCATGTGAACAGAGATAGGCAAATCAAGTCTGACTTATCTTGACTTGAACCTCTGAAACCTAGGATTTGTCTATGACTGCATGCGAATTTCATGGCCACTCTAAGTTTAGATTATTGCTCTATTCGGTAAGGAAAAAAATTCATGTTCGAAATTCCTAAAGACCAAGTTTGAATAATCGTTATAATAATGCGAAAAGCCCCGTTGGCTTTTTGAGAATAATTTATACTACATAACTATCTATAAATTGTCGTCAAATGGTGATATATATTAGTACAATAAATAAATGATTACTTGTTCGAATCACGAGATGTGGAGTAATTGATTCTTATCGTTATATGGATATTGCTTAGCTACTCTTTTTGTTAACACTAATTTTATGGCACACTAACATAATCAATGTTTGCCAATATTTATTTCTCAATTTAGCTCTCTGATGAATGTCTTAATCTCTTTTTCGTAAGTAGTTTTTTTCATGGATATTTGGTAACGTTGGAAAGTACGATGCCATTCTTTATTTGAAATATTACTTTCATTGACCATAGTTAGTAGATTTATTCCAAAGAAGTACAGACTATGACTGTGTGAGCATTTAAGGTATTTTATTTGATTCAGCAATAGAAATACAAAGTTGTAAAGTAGCTACTGAAGGTTTTTTTCAACTCTTATTCCTTGGTTCTTATAATACAACAGTGGTAAGTTAGATAAAATTAGAACATAAACACATGATGCACTTTTCATCGCGTCCTGTAGTATGTCTCAAATATTTTTCTTTCGCAAAAGTGAATTTATGGAATGACATTGTAAGGGTTAATATTAAGAAATTTTATCACAGTCAAAATATTTAATGAATCGAATATACTTGTAGAATAGATATTTGAAATGGCAGCATTTCAAAAGTGATTGAATTTCAGGGTAAATTTTTCAATAATTTATTTTTTCGAAGTGAATTCTCTCAATATCTTCAATAGTGTAGTATATATTTCAAACAGTTGGAGTTTATGATTCTCATATTTTGACTCGTCATTTCATTTTTGTATTAGTTTTCTGATTATCTATTAGTTGTTTAAAACTATTGCAAAAATCTTGAAACTAGACCTACATTCAAGTCTATATTGAAATCATTTCCGTTGAATACCTCGTATTTCCGGATTGATGAGCGATGAACATCTCTGATCTATGACAAAATGAAAAAAGAATGATAGTATGATTAAAAACGCATCATGAAATACTTATAAAAAAATTCAATCAACACCTTCAGAATATCATCAGCAAAAAAAAAGCAGCAAGACTCAACAACAGCAGCATTCTTTCATCTAGAAATTTAACTCATTCCTTTTAATGTTTACTAGAATCCAATTATGTCAACGCATTTTATTTAATATCGTATTTGAGAATTTTGAATTCATTCATTGTCATAAAGAAACCATAAACATAATTTTAAGCAACTGATAAAATATTGAAAATAAAGAATTAGTACTTGAAAAAAAAACAATGTGAAAAACATCTCAACGATCATTAGTCTGTATCGATTCTAGTGGTCGATCGATTATTCTGCTTGATAAAAATAACTTTCATATTTTTATTTACATACAAGTATCATGGAATTAATACCTAAGATATACATGTACGAAATAAAATTCAAGGATTTATCTTCATTCTACTTTATTGCATACAACTCATACAAATCGTATGTATTTATATGATGTCCGATTGAATAGGAAAAAAAAAGTAATCGGTATACATTGAACGGTTCTCATGACTATGGGACTATTATCTCATCAATTCAAAAGGAGACGATATTCACAAGATAATGTGCTCATTTGCTTTTGTGCATTCATCATTGACGATCATAGATACTTTGTTCTCTCAATTCGTCGATGCAAAAACCTTGTCTCGTTAACTAATCATTCACATTGTATGTATACTTTATCGTTGCTCTTTCTATTGTTGAGCATTGTACGTATATAACAAATGATAATTGTACAAACGACTGATCGGTAGATTTTTGAAAAAAGGAAAAAAACAACATCCCCCTAACTTAGCGTTGTACTGTTCAATATAGAAGTTTGAATATGCCAAGATCCCTCGATCTAATAAGATCCAGAAAGACGTAGCTGAATGGACTTGAAAATGCCAATTCATGGATCTAAAGATCAATCTTTTCATTTTGAAATGAATGAATGCAAAAGATATGCATCGTCGATGATTGGCAGGTGAACTAAATATGTATCTAGACATATCGATGCATAGTGAAGAACGAGACATATAAAGCCGATTCATGCTTCTTTGCGGAGGAGATTAGTGCAGTAAAATACACAGGTATAAAAGCAATATATTGCTTAGGTGTTTCCAAGACACGTGTTTTCTTTCCCTTCGTATGAATAAAATCTCTTCTCGTAACTTATGGAGACTAAGCCGAACATTTCATTAGAGTAGTCAACTTGAGAGAATGAATATCTCCTAATACGGCTATTTTTTACTTACAAATGTTTTATCTTTATAATTGTCAGGCATACATGAATAAGTAATTGAAAAGAATGACACGAATGGTAATACAATAAGATAATAAGTTACCATGATTCAATCATTTCATCAAAGAAATATTCATCGTTCGATCAATGGTAATAAAATGAAGACTTGTAAATGTCCTAAATTTTGCTCTCGCTGTAATAAATCACCATCAGCTATTGTACGGTCTTCAATATTATATCTCGTGGATAATCCGAGTAATGCTCCTTTTGTGCGCATTCGATTAGTATTTATACGTATTGGTAAGAGAAGGCTTCTATGTAAAAAAAAACACAGATTTTTATTCAAAGATAATTACAATAGGTGAAATCGAAACACTCAATGAAAAGTTTCAAGCTGATATTTACTTCGAAGCACGATGGACAGAAAAAGATATGAATTTGAATACATTAAAGTTAACTACACAACAAAAAAAACAACTGATAAATGAACATATAATTGTTAGAATTGATGAACTTAATCCTGTCATTCATTGGTCACCACAATTGTTCATTGAAAATGCTATAGGACAGATCGGTGAACAAGATAGATGGTTCACAATCAAGAAAAGTGTACATCAATCCATTGAAACTTCAAGTGGACACCTGCTTGACGTTGAGATTTGTGAACATCGACGTATCAAAGGTGTTTTCTGGCAAAAGTTAGAACTGAGTCATGTACATATCTATCCATTTAAGTGAGCTTTCTTAGATCAATATATTTCTATACTTAGTTCCCAGTTGATGTCCAAGATTTAACGATTTCAATAACAACTCATCATCACGTTGAAAGTTGTATACTTGTTCAAGATGAACAATTGCGTTCAAGTATCAATCGTGAAGCCTTTTTTGATCAACAAGAATGGTCTTTGTATGAACATGTTGCTACAAATATACGTGAAACTAAAGAAGAATATTCATTTGACTTTAAAAACAGTGGACTTGAGCAAAAGCAGCATCCTGTACTTTCAATAACATGCCGTGCAGGTATATAAATCAACTCTGTACTTATAGTGTAAGGAACGATTATTCTTTTTTAAAGCCCGTCGGCCTGGCTACTATTATTGGAATGGTTTTTGTTTAATATTTCTCATAACAGTATCTTCGTTTTGCATTTTTTCAATATCCCCTGAGTAAAGTATAGTCATTTGCATTTCTTGCATATTATATTCGTTTCTTTTTTATTAGTTTACCTCAAAGTCGTCTTCAAATAACATGTACACTTCTTCTTACTTCAGTTACATTTCGTTGGGTTGTCAATCGATCACTCGTATGCATTGCGTCTTGCAGTTGTTCTTGGTATTTGTTTTTAATTGATTTATATTTTCTCATTGATAGCCACAAATTTCATATTTAACAATACTTGATATCTATGCAATTCTATCTATTATAATCCTTGTTTTACTTTGTGTATGGCATTCTATTATAGCAACGATGATATTTGTTCATACAATACCAGCAAGAGCAATTCAACCAAATGATTTCTATGTTCTTATGGATCGATACGTATTTATTTGTTCATTCGCTATTTATATGATTTTACATGTTACACTTCTAATATGGCTCATCTTTGTTCCATATAAACGACGACGAACAATGACTCATCTCGATCGCGAATATGTTGCTAATAAACATATTCAAGTAGGTACGAGTTCATCGCGACATGGATCACGACAAGACTTAGTATTTTCTAGTTCATTATCGAATTACGATGGTTTATCATCAGCGATATCTAGAAAACAAGGGAAAGAATCTGACAGTATAATGATAGTACCGAAAACTTCAAAATTTATTCCTATGCAGGAAAAATCAACTGAACTTAATAAATCTATCAGTATTGTCGCATTACGCGAACAAGACGATGAATATTATGATCATACAAACGATATTAATGATGAACTTAAATTTAGACAAGCAAAGCATTCTGAAAAATTTTAATCTATTTGTAAATAAATAGCCATCATGTTCGTTTCAAAATAAAAGAAAACTACTAATAAAGATTATAACTAGAACTATTGAAAATAACTTTCGATTAAAAATTATGCTGTTCTATTGGTAAAATGTTTTAATTAACTAGTATACATTATTTTTGTTATTGCTCTTGAACAATCTACATATATCAGAGTAAAGAGAGTGTATTATCTATATCTGAGAATGAATGAAGAATAACTGTCATTACTACGTATTTCAAGAGTAGATTCAACCCAATTGGTTAACTATTGAAAAGATCAATACTCTAGATTCAATGAACAGATCACCAAAAGAACTGTTTCATCTTTTGTTTGCTATGAAACAAACTATACTTATAACATCCAGAACAAATTCAAAGTAAGACTTCATAGAGTGATGTCTAATATCTTCTTCAATATGACAGAAGAATCTCTTTTATATACATTCAGGATAATCTCGAGTAAAACATTGGTACTAATCATAGTAAAGTGAAATATTTCAGTTCTAATAAAGATAAAGTCCTATCTGGTCATTTTGATTTAGTCACAGAGGTCAAATTGTCGGTTGATTAAATTGGCGAGCATTCGAACTTCGATAGATGTCATTGATAATCGATACGGAAAAAAAATATCTGTCGTTGGATTGGTCAAGATTAAGTAGCAGTGAATTATTTTATTTGATCAAAACGAGAAACCATTAGTAATGTACTTCTGTTGTTGCATTCTTGTTTGTAGCAATTGTGTGCTTATGATTTCTTCTTCCATCTAGCATGTACATCAAACAAATAAAAACTTACTATTTAATCAGAATTCATTCTACAACTTACATACTAATAGGTTATAATAGAAAGTTTTCCTGTTCATCCTGGTGACACTATTTTGTCGAGCCATATAGTTTAGGTTACAACATAATTTGCAACTAAGTTCAGTCAAGCTTCCATATTAATGACCTAAATTTTCGTTCATTTTGGACGAAACGATTCTGAGAAATCAAATTTTTTTCGGTCAGTTCTATTGGTATTTTCGTTTTAGTTTCGTTTCCATTCTTATTTCATTTGTATTTAGAGACTCCATTTACTTCCATTATAAAGACGGAAGAGATTCTGATTTAATTCATATGAAAGATAGACAGTTTTAGTAGAAATCTTACCGTTTGATATCAACTTGTTATTATAGCGCCGTAAAGAGCAGATAAACGATTTTTAGAGCGATACAATCAATTTAAACTCCCTCTATTTCTCAATATTCCAAGTTAAAATATTGGGGTCAGGAATAAACATTCTTTCGAGTTTTGTAGCAGAAGAAGAGTGTTATCTGTTTTGAACTGCTGAGACTCGGGCTAAAATCATCGATCTAAAGTGAGAAAAAGTAAAAAACATTGAATTGTAATAATTCGTGACCGAAATTTACCTAAACATGGTAATAAAGTCTATGGTGTTACTTATAGAAATAAATTTTTTCGAATTCGATCAGTAACATAAAATGATACATAAGAATTCGTTGAAAGTAATAGCGAACAAAATATTACGGTGCAATAAACGATAACTACAACACAAAGTCAATAATATTTTTATTCTAATTTTAATAATAAAGTCAGTGTGAATGAGTTTTGTTAGTATTGGATGCCAATCATTGAGAAAAATAAATATTTTGATTCATCAGTATCTTTGTTTATGTGTTCAATTAAAAGTTCATTATTTCAGATGTAAAATATTTACAGATAAGAATATTTATGTTAGACGCTGATGGATACTTGTATTTGCTTTCTTCTACTATCTGTTTTACTTATTTAGTCATTGTACGAAGTCATCGAAGAACAAGCCCAACTAAAAGTTATGCTAGCGTTATATGATGTCTGATATCATCTAACGAAATATAATTATTTTTATTTAGACAGATCTACTTAACATGTTCACTTAGTTTTAGATAGTATATGAATATTACAAAAAGATTAAAAGATTACGCTTGTTTCTGTTGTCTTTGTTAAAGAACTTCACGAGAATCTCTATGATCAATTCTACAATCTTAATTTAAGAAAATACAAAGAACTTAGTTGGAACAGCCTTAGATTATATGCATAGAATCATCGAACATTATTTTCACGTTTTGTTATTAGAGAAGTTCTCTAGATTTAATTACGTGATTTACCTGTTTAATTTCTAGATAGAACAAAATGGCGCCTGATCTTAATAAAAAACTTGAAGATGAAGTTGAAAAATATCGACAAACACAAAATGGTAGAATATTTTATTGTTTTATTTTTGTTTCATGATTTCTTTCAAATAGACATGAAAAAGTTTGTGACACAACAGCAACAGTTGTTCGTAACAAAAACTGAGAATGAATTCGTTAAGCAAGTACGAAGAATATCTATTGCTTTTATTTTCAAATATAAAGATTCTTGTGTAGGAATTTGAAAATCTGGACTCGGATGCTGTTATCTATAAACTTGTAGGTCCAGTACTTGTTAAACAAGAATTAAGTGAGGGCAAAGAAACTGTCGAAAAACGACTTGTGTACTGTGAAGGTGAATTGTAAGTGTATCTACATTTTATTTAAAAAAAACATCCATGCTTTTTTTTTCATTCAGAAAACGCTTAACAACATTAATGAAGGATACAGAGAAGAAATTAGAAATTCACCGTGAAGTCGTAGCAAAAATTCAGCAACAAATATCAACGAATAAATAAGCTTTTTTGTCAAAATTTTGCACGATTGCCTTTTTTATTATGAATAAAATCTTTGCTCACTGAGGAATGTTTGCTGCTGTTATTCTTCTCCTCAAGTGTGTAACATAAGAAAAAAAATTAACAAATACATGAACAATGACTAATCTCATGGATTGTATCTCTTTTCTTTTATCAAGCATACAGCTTAATGATATCAACGTAATATATACGCGTACATTTTGTCAACATGCAGTGGAATTATTTCATTTAGTGTAAAGAATATACATGCGTTTATTTTTATTGGATTCATGTTTTTACTCAACTAAATATTACATTTAGAAACGAGAATATTCGTAAATCGATAGATTCAGTATTCTTGTCGTTTTCTAAAATGGTTCCGTATGATAACTGATTTAAACCGAAATGCTTTTCCTTCACACATGATAGTGTTTACAAATTCTTTCGAACGTATTTAATTATTCATGATGCTGTGTCTAGTAGGTAGGTAAGGATGCTTATATGTATATTTCCTTTCTTTTTAATAGCAAGTTGAAATACACGTAACTTATGTATTAGAATGGATCGTACTTCGTAACATATACGCTTGTGAAATATGACTTGTATTAAAAAATTTAATCACAAAATATACGGCGGTTGCAGCATGTTAGGATTCATAGTTAGAGATAGATTTCAGTAGCAGTCTATTTTTTAGTTTAATATTATGAACCCATTCGACAATTACCTGCGAAAGATTGTCTAATGATGGTGCGATTAAAAATAACACGGTGTAAATTGAATAGGGAACACCATTTCAGTTGGCATCCGTAATATTGAAGGGCCAAACTTACCAATGACATGAAACAGACAGAAAAATGAAAGAAATTCTCTTGAAAATGACATCTTATCCCTAGTTCTAATTACTTACTTCAAAATACCAAATATGAATAGCATCATGTTTTCTGCTTGTATCTCTCAAAAAATACTCAGATGAACTTTTCCCGTAGCGGTTACATTTCAATGGTAACGTTTCTTTAAAGATCAAGTATATTCCAGGGAAAAGGGAAATTGAGCAATGGATATATGATGATCATTTAAGAACTACATATACCTCTTGAATGATAAGGTGGAAATGAATCGACGACTGTATTAGTTCGAACATTAGTCTAATTAATGAGCAAAACATACGGTTGTATTATGAGGATGACACAAAACAGAAATTCAATGCAATTTAAAATCACAGATTTCTTGCAGAATTTCGTATAGAATCTGCATGAATATAGCAGAAATATAGTAGATGAGTTCTAGAGCATTGTTAGTCGCAAACAAACCTTGTATCAAGAAAAACCTACATTGACATTTTCGCCCGAGAGCGCCACTTCATACTTTCGTTTATTTTTACAGGAAACAGGCCTAACCCCATGTATGTTCACTGTATCAACAGCAGTTTGCTGGTTACTTATGATAGACCACATATTTTCAATAAACTTGCATGTTATTATCAATTTCAGAGTGTGAGTATTGTTGGAATTATAAATCAAGCCAAAGTTATATCTAAGAAATTGAGCATCGTAAAGATTCTTACAGAATGCAAAAGTATTAAAGCAGTCTTTTTTAAGCATCTATATTTCGTGCAATTCATGACGAACGTAAACATATTTTTTTCATCTTGATTCTAAGTACTGTTTTGATCATGAACAAACCATGAAAGAGACACATACTAGCTTACTCTTAATTCAAGACAAGATTTTCGAAGTCTAAGTTGAAGAATGAAACAACGTTCTTCATTTAAAGGTGATACACAGCCAATCAAAGCAAAACTCATCCATTTCATCAAATTGAAAGCTTGTGGTGCAGAATAGGAAATTTGAATCTGCAGATCATATTTTGATCTTGATCTCTAAACTAGTAGAACACATACAATAGCTCACTTCTACTATAGTATCGTTGGTGCTTTGAATGGCTTTTCTATAGTCAAGTATTTACTCGTCCAATAATATTTGTGATCTAAGAACAACAAAATGAGGATCATTTTGAATTTTTATCTATGTTAACAGATCCCAGTACTGTCTTCTTTTACTTGTATACAATAATTTTGATTTTTTAAATGATATTCATTTTGGAATCAAAGATTCCAAGCAAACAGGAAATTAAATGAAAACTTAATACGAATATTCCTGCTTAGTGTGTGTGGATTTTTTTGCTTACATATCGAAGTAAAAAAACATATTCTAGATTATGTTTGCCTTCAAGTCGTAATTGACTTGACTATGTGGATAAGAATGAGTAGGTTACGAAGAAAATAATAATCAAGATTCCGAACTTTGATCCTTCCCATCAGCGATTTCTATTTCATTGAAGATCGCTAACTTGTTCGCTTTTACTCCTCATGTCATGCCTATGAGAGTTGAGATAAGGATCAATACTCAATATCGGCAACAATACAATTAAAATTTTTCATCGTCGATAAAAAATAAAAAGATTTACAAATAATCGATAGGCATATTACCAAATATTGATATTTTCTTTTCAATTCACATAGAAAGTAACTTGTTCATCAAGAATTTTATTATGTATACATGTTTCAATTTCAGAAGTAGTTTTCTTTGCTTGAGTACGTTGTAAAGATATCTATCAAAACCCCAAACTGCAAAATTTCATATCTGAATACTCTCATTCGATCGAATAATTGAAATTAAGATTCAACTAGTCTACTCGAAAAGAAAAATAAATTTAATTGATTTTCTTCATGTCATTCTTCACTCAACAAAGCAACTAACAGCAAAACAATAGTACTACTTGAGATTTTTACAGTTAACAGAAGTGGGTCAATTCTAAGCCTATTATTGAGTCGGGTCTGATAACTTTTACTTAATTACTTTTGGAAAAAGTAAATTAAATGAACCACCCCTAGTGGACGCAGTTAACCATGTGAAAGGGATTTGCTTCTGAATAAGTGATGTCTTCCGTTAACTTATTGAAAAAAGCCTTAGAGAATAGTTCTCAGTAAGAAGACAAATTAGTTTATCTAAACAAAGAAACCATCTCGATACCAACGCTATACGTACACTTCGGTGAGAGAGACACTTTTCATGATGAAATAAATACCTACAGATTATTTATTGAAGGGCTAATATTTGAATTATCATAAATATAATATCATAAATTATTTCATTTGAATTTATTGAGCCGAGAAATTTACTATACGATGAGATAATTTCTTTTAGAAACAAATCGATTTTATCAGCAACTATGATTATTGTATTCTTGAATAAGAACAATTGACTTATTAAGATTATAGTAAAATAATTATTAAAATGAATTGTCAAGAATGATTAATATTATTTGTGCGAAAGAAAATTTCTCAAATATATTCTCATAAAGAACGTTCCAGATTGTTCTCATTCAAAAAAAAATAATTGTTGGTGAAATAACTTTTCATATTTCGTTCATCTGTGTTCTCGTTGATCGATAAGCAAAAGGTCTAAATCACAAAACAAGTATATAAATGACGTTCTCTTTCATAAATCATGGTTTTTCTTCTCTTTATATTCATTACAGAAACATGTTTGACTGGCTATAGTTCGACTGAAATGAACGTCATGATATTTCATTATACTAGCCAGGTGAACCAATCTCTTTTTCTTCCAATTAGTATTCAATCAGACAAGTCGACTCTTTTTTCTTCTCATGATGATCCCTATGAAAACATAGTCGATTTGAACCTCTCTCTGCTGCACAGACCATCGAGTCTCAGATCCATCCATACTCAAGAATATTACAGTAGAGGAGTCACGAAAAACACATTGCAACACCAATTATTAACAGATTGTGACATAAACTGACGAATAATATTCAAGATTTCAATGTGTTATTTTCCTCGTTCCGGATCTGTTTATCAAAAGAGAGGACATTGTTCTCTATTCTTAGTTCTAGTAATGAACGAACGCAAAAAGAGAAAATGACGTTGGTTATTTTTCTATCTATTGAATGACAAACTGTTATAACATAGCTGGACGCACTTTGACATTCCTTGATATCGTTTCCGTTGACATATTGCAAACATCAAGTCTTCGACAATCTCAACATATTCTACTGCCTTTATCAAAGTAGGAAAAAGTTGAACTTTGAACATGATTAGTAAAAGTTTTGAACATCAAAAGAGATATGAGAAGAGACCACATTCTAGTCAATGACCACTCGAACCTTGTTCGTTATAAATGCAGACTTTGATCATAGCGATTCATTTTTTGAGTTTCAATGAAAATAAATATGAATAAATTATCTTACTAACTGTGCACTCTAGAGTGCGAATATCTATCTATTAGTTTCCAGAATACCGAATGTTATACTAGCAACTCAAAGAATAGCACAAGTACGAGCAATGTTGAGATAATGATTAATCAGCCTAAGAAAATAACAACATTTTAGAATGTCGTTGAAACTAACAAATTACTAACTAGTCAGAAACAGATTTGACAATTCTTCATGAGACTGAAGTTCCCAAAAGACATCCAAACAAACTAGGGTGTACAAAGCACAAGAACATTATCTCTAATAAAGATCTTCTATTTTTCGTTCGTAATAGACTGAATTAACAGTAGAAGACGATGGTTTAATTTTTGGTATTAATGATTTCCTTTCCATCTCACATTTCGTTGCTGGAAGAAGTAACGTGTTTCGCTCCTAATTCTGAGTGTATATTTGTAGATATAGCTAGTGTAGCAGGGTTCATCTCAATTTAATTACAAGAAAAGCAAAGATCAAATATGAACTTTTCAAAGGTCTTTGCCAAAATGTAAATTATTTGTTGCGGGAAACAAAATTGACCAGACACATATCGGGATAATATTTCATTCTCTTTTAGACGATCTTTTCCTTCTTTGGACATTCACACGTAAGATAGAGAAAAGACTTTATATTAGATATTTTCATATAGTATTTTGAAAGATGTGTTGCAAATACGATCGTATATGCTACCTGAATAAAGTACGTTTCAGAGTCGATTTGTAAGAAAATTATATTTTGTAGTGCTTTGTTTCAATAAGTAGTTGTTAAGTAATTTGGCAGATGCAATTAAAGAAGAATTTACTGTGTGTTTTAGATTCATTTCATTTGTTTCGATATTGATCGATCTTTGAAATAATTTTCCTGAGAATCATATTAATGCTATGTAAGTACTTCACTATAGGTAGTCTATCAGATTAAAAAGTCATCGCATCAACAGTAAGGGAAGCTTGCACTAACATATATTCAATAGGTTGTCTATGAAAATAAATGTTTGATTGTAAGGAGTCATTATGAGTGTAAGTTTTATGTTTGAAAGTGTCATGTATTGATGATTTGAAGTAAAACCTTATGTGAATGAAGTCGCGCCACTCATTGAATATCCTAAAAGCTAGCTGTATCTAGAAACTTTTCTTAGACGAAAAGCATGAGCCGAATTGATAATCACAAATTCTATTACAGAAAAAATATTTTATTGTCGTTTTCTTTTCTAAATCTTATTCTAGTAAGTTTTCTAGAAAACCACTTATCTGAATAATATCATCATCAACTATACCACGTTTCGTAATATATCCGTGCATAAAAAAAGATTACAAAGCATAGATAGTAATTAGATGATTTTGAATGCTTAGTATTCAACAATGAATAGTTAAATATAGATTCGGATACAAAGAAGAATAGCATTCATCTCTTTATTCATCGGCTCACTCACTACGTGTTTCTTTCTTCATGAAATAGAAGTAATCTTTTCGAAAATGTCCGTATCTTGAAGTTACGTAAACAGAATGCTGCTTATCATGGCGATGATAACAATGTGTTACTCTGATTTCAAATTTATCTGCTTCATTTTGTCTATACTACATGAAAGTGAGAGATGTGAGTAGAAGTAACATTTCTTTTTGAAATTGGGAACAAGTATCTGTCGGTATCATATTTAAGTTTATGATGCCATTTTCTCAAGTGAATCGAACACTATGGTTTGTTTTATTGTGCTTTTCACAGTATCAGATAAAGAAAGGAGAAATAGACTTGAATGCCTCAATATATCAGATTTGAATCTTTCTAGAGAATCAGAGTCACACGCAATAGTAATCAGAAAGCGACATGAATCTAGTCTGACTCTCGATACATTTGAAAATAATATCTTACAATATTCTTCTCAAATATATGGATCATATTCAGTCAAACATCGACATAGTCGAAACATTGATCATATCGAACAAAGTTACCTGTACTATCTACTCTTGATTCCTTCGAGAGTCATACTCTTTTGAAACTCTCTATGGGATAAAGTTCCGTGGCAACAAAGTATTTACCAGAATATTGATAGGAAAATAGCTATCTTATCGAATTGATCATATCAATTTTTATCTCTGTCTAAAACCCAATAGTGGTTTATCGATAACCCATGAGAATTCCAAAATCATTTCAAATCGAAACACACTCCTATATCCATGATCACTATATAAGTGGTTTTCTTTGGTCAGTAGTTACCAATATCGGTGTGGATATTCACACCGATAGCTATTCTGAAGTTTATAGCCCCGTATTGTTGCTAATAAGTTATTCTACTATGACTGACACTCTTACTACTCAATATGACGATAAGTTTCTGTCATATTGGAATAACTAAGCGAGCCACTTATTCACAAGTTCTCTTTGTGTAACTATAATTCTGATAAGGGGGGGGGGGGGGTTCCGGTATAATAATTTATCGTAGAAGTATCATTTACTCCTACAGAAATAGATTACGACTCTTGTCACATACCCTGGAGTTGTTCAGAAGCAATTTATTTTATATTGATCAGAATAGTCATCAAAGAATAATCATGGTACCACTTAAAGCTAAATTTAGTACCTAAGATTATTTGAATGTTTTTGTGGAATCAATGCTGAGATTCTAGTTTATCCAAAGTATGATTTCTATCAAAAAGAGTCTGTTTCTAATATTTTCTAACCGATTACTCTTCCATTACTCTATTAAATCGTAAGTGTTATGAGTTTTGTGTTCAGTGTGCGAATAAAACTTCAGAAGTATTCTAACCCTAAGCAGGATCTTGAACTGCAATTTAGTAGAAAAAAGTCTGTTTCTTGAGCGATAATGTAGCAATTGAAACACATTTCAATAAAGAATAGTATGAAATGTATTCAATTTTGAATCCAGTATCAATTATTCTATAGGATAAAGACTCTAATGATTCATGCACAAGGGATGAAAAGCAAGACTTCGTATTTCGAAATATCTTGGAAGAACAACGGGATTATAAAGAAGTATGATTGCAGCACACGGTAGTAAGATTGATAAATCAATAGAAGTACAAGGGAAGTACGGTAGTATTGCTTTTTCCCCTTTGGTCACACCAATGTTTGACAAGAAATTTCATCTCTTATATTTAGCATTTTTTTAAAGCAAACAAGAATTTATTTTAAAAAATAACTAATATTTTATTGTCTGAAATCTATAATTAATCAATGGAGTACCTCATTATTTTATCAGGCTTGTTTTCTTTTCATTGTTATTATATGTTTTCACGACTGTACTTACATTGTTACAGCATGTTTATTATTGCATATTAGAATATCAATTTTTCAACAATCATCTTAAAATAACCTTATTAATCAAACAGAATCATACGATTTTTGCATGCAACAATGAACACTTGTGGCCCACTGTTTGACATCAATGTATTGACTTCGGAACAACAGAAAAAGTTTCGTCTCGTTTACGATGATTTGAAACCACACCGAAAATCGTATCTTCAATTTAAACTTGATTTAAATTTGAAAACGACATTGGCTACTGAAGAAGAAGAAAGTGAATGGTGTTATGAACTACATCGATATTTGCGTGCAAGGAAATGGGATGTTGCGCATACCATTAAATCTGTTTCAGAGATGATAAAATGGCGAAGAGAGAATCACGTAGATTCTATACTTGAAGAGACGTCCACATCACATCGAGTGGAACTTTTGCGAAAAATTGTTCCTAGTATTTATCATGGCTATACAAAAGCCAATCGGCCGTTGTATATCGAGAAACCAGGTGTAATGCATATTGACAAGGTATTGAATATGCTTACACCGGAGCAACTTATTCGGTGTCACATTTATACACTTGAATTCAAT
The DNA here is from genome assembly GCA_900239685.1 of Rotaria macrura. NCBI lineage: Eukaryota > Metazoa > Rotifera > Eurotatoria > Philodinida > Philodinidae > Rotaria > Rotaria macrura. Next base: position 92,854 of record OENT01000476.1, on the reverse strand, counting down.
TGTCAACTAGCAAGAGAACGTAGTCGACAAGTAGGAAAACATGTAGAAACTTTTACTCTGATTGAGGATATGAACGGCTGTAAAATGGACATCAGGAAAGTATTTCATCTGTATAGGCAAGCTCTTCATATCGATGAACAATTTTATCCAGAACGTTTAGGACAGATGATTGTTGTGAATCCACCATTGATATTTCCTACTCTTTGGAACTTAGTAAAACATTGGGTTGATCCAGTGACACAAACAAAACTCGTTGTCATTAAAAAAGGACCTGAAACAGCATTAACATTATTAGAACATATCGATTCGGATCAATTACCACAAGAATATGGAGGCAGCTGTAATTCATGTCCAACTGCTCCGGATTGTGTTCCTGTGTATGATTGGAGTAAAGATACTCATGATCTTGGTAAAAGACAAAAATAACCATGAATAGTTTCTTCATTCCATTCAATAGTTACGGCAAAACGTTTATGTTTTGATATAAGTAAAGAGAGCCATAAGAATTCTTTTTTAAAATAATACTTTGCAACGTTTTTACTCATTTAAAAAAATATGTTTATTAAAATAGGTGTGCAAAAAAAATAAAATGTCTTTAATAACGTTTTTATCGTTTGTAGACCTGTGCTTAGTTCAACGTACATCAGATATGTGTAAAAGAAATAGAAAATAGTGACAATAAGAATAACGATTCATACAAGCTATTCATATTGTAACTACATCGAAAAATGGAATTCCACTCATAAAAAAAAACAACAGTGACAACAAACCACTTTTCATTCTAAGATGTCCTTCAGTCGTCATAACTATTCAATGATAAATTTTATTACTCAAATGAAAGAAAATATTTAATGTTAATTGAGTGTTCTATCCTTTCATCATGAAGGGTTTATTTCCATATATTGTTGAAAGTCTATTGTTTATGAATGAGTGAACAAGATATCCAAGAAAATCTTCAAAAAACTGAGTAATAATGGATGACTGATCAACTGAAATTAAAGAGAAATAACATGACAACAAGTCAACACTATGAATAATTGGTATGAATGCCATTGGTCATTTTTTTTTCGATTCTCTGAATCATGCTCATTCTTTCTTACTTGCTTTCATTTTCAAATATGTGAAATTCCATTAAGCCATCATAATTTACTAGTATAAGTTTAGTGAAAAAATTTCATCAGTTTGTGCACAACTTCATCGAAGAGCAACTATATCGTATATATATCACGAGAAGTCATATTTCTGATAATTCGTTATCAACCCATGTAAAAAAACATAATCAAAAACTCGATTTTAATCATACGCCTTTAATCAATATTTTAGGCAGTAATAATCACAACAAAATCAGATGATAATCAATTATTTCAAATATCCTGATTATAATCGATTCGAAAATAATCATCATATTTGAAATAATCGATTATCATCTGATTTTGTTGTGATTATTACTGCTAAAAATATTGATTAAAGGTTTATCATTAAAATCGAGTTTTTGATTATTATAACTGATTTTTTACATCTTTTTCTTACATGGGAAGCATCACAAGAGTACACATTATTTTAAAGTACGTTATGCAATAGGCTAACTTATATACAAAAATTTATTCCACAGACAAAATCATCAAAAATTCATGCTACCTAAAAATTCGTTATGCAATGAATTTATTCGATTTAATTTCGAGATCTTGTAAAGTTAGATGGCTGATAGATATGTTTTGTTTAAGTTAGTCATTAATAAATATATTTAACTTTTTTCGCAATTTATGATTTGTCATATGTAACCTTGTATTTCTCGACTATCCAATCTTTTAGGTTGAATTAACTCCTATAAAATATTTTCATATTTGATAGAATTAAGTAGGTGGAGTTTAATAAGAGAGAAATCGTATATGTTGTTAACATCGATAGATTTTATCAAATCATTTGAATTTGACTTGATTGTCAATTATTCACGTGCTGACATTCAATGTCACGTATCGTTGACTATCCATCAATACATAACAATGACTCATTCTACTTGCTTACGTAAACAACTGAAGGTGGAAGATGTAACCATGTTTACATTAATTAATATGTTAAGAGACATATGCCCACATGTTTTTAATTCACATATTATGACTATTCTTGTGTTATGTGCTTTACCGAGCTATCGTGGAGTATGAACAATTATAGTTCACGTTTTCTCTCTTGCTCATGTTGGACTACTGCCGAACATTTTTCTGGTTTGTTGCTTATTTTATTTTCTCTCGTGTCTTCGCCCCGTTGTTGTTATTCTTAATGTTCTGTCCTTTTTTGCAATTGAGAAGGAATGAAAAAGAATCGACGACAAATTTGAAAGCGACATTCGAGTCTATAATAAGAAAGGAGCACTAGTAGAGAGAAAAATAAAAACCATTTCTACATCACATTTAGCACATATTTTCGTTATATCCAATCTATTTTTCGTCAATATCGTCACTTACAGAATGAAAAACATTTATTTACACGACCGCTGAGCCTGTTGACATCACCAGCTATTATCTATACAACTATAACGAATAAAAGACAATGTGTCGAGTGTGGTGCAAACTTTCTTGCCGTGAAAAATTCTTGTCCATTGTCAAAAGCGAAATAACATGGGGGACAATACTTATTCTTGGATGTGCTCTTGCTCTAATTATTGTATGGGCTTCAAATAGTCCCGTCCAATGGCAGAAGTACAAAGATCCTGTGCATGAACAAGGTTTAATTTGCATTATTGGTGGCATATTTGCGATTGTCGCAACATCAATGAGTTTTGTACAAATCATTCAACATTTTATTCACAGAAGTCATAGACCTTCTCAAAAACGAGTCATTCGTATTTTGGGAATGGTACCTGTCTATGCCATTACATCTTGGCTATCCCTACTATTTTTTGATGCAGCTATATATATGGAATTCATTCAAGCATGTTATGAGGCGTATGTGATTTATTGTTTTCTTCTTCTGCTTACAAAATATCTTGGTGGTCATCGAGGTGTGGAAGAAGCACTCACGAGGAAAAGTAGTATTCATCTAGCATTTCCATTTGGATGTTGTTGTAAGCCAGCATCAAGTCCTAAGTGGGCATGGTATTTTAAGATTGGTCTTCTGCAATATTCATGGATTACACCAATATGTTCAGCTGTAGCTGTTGTTTTAAATTTAACACATGTCTATGGTAATGGTTCATGGAAATTCAATCAAGGTTATCCATACATTACGATTATTATTAATATCAGTCAAGTATTAGCTCTTTACGCTTTGGTAACATTCTATACGAATACAAAAGAAGATTTGAAGCCATTTCAACCCCTAGCCAAATTCATTGCAATAAAACTTCTTGTTTTCTTCATATTTTGGCAGTCAGTTCTCATGAGTGGCCTTGCAACTGTTGGTGTACTTCGAAATACTCTGTGTGATCCACAAGCTAATCCACTGTGTAATAACTCAACAGTGGGATTTACAGTCGACCAAGAGAAAATTCTATTACAAAATGTATTGATTTGCGTTGAGATGTACTTTTTTGCAATTGCACATCATTGGATTTTTGGTTGGAAGCCGTATGCAACTGGAGATATCTTAGAGCTCATCGAAGCTCAAACTGTTGAGAAAACTAATACGAACAATCAAAGTCGTGATCTAATTATAACATCAGCCTTTTAAGTCCAATGCCATAACCGTCATCCTTGCAAGTTACACGATAGACAACAATACAGGAAAATATATATAGTTGTGAATTGTATACCGTTTTCACATTCCTCTTTGAGATCACGTAATCAGCTTTACGATTTCTTAAGATAATGTTCATGAAACGTAGCAAGCCTTTTTTTGAGGAATTCTACAATACGACTAATTTTTAAATAAAATCTAACTTTAGTCATACTACTTTTGCTTGTTGTTCGCACATGAACTTTTCTATCCATCTTTTCCTAAAGATCCTTTTCTCTACGTTCTTTTCATATACCGTTTTCCCATGCACGTGTTTTTTCAAGTATCTTGAACAAGATTGTGAGAGTTGTTCTTGAAGTGATACGAATAGCATGAAAGAACTTGTAGAAAAGGATACGTAGATGCATGGACGGACAGGACGCAGGTCTACTGAAGTTAAAATTCTATATCGATTTTTGATTATTGTTTTCGAAAGAAGATATAAATTGGATGGATACTATCAATAGCAAATAGTTGATGTTCATTTATAAAGTTCACAAATCAATTTCTACTTTGCTAATAGACTCTCTTGAAAATATTCCAGCTAGATTTCCTAGACATGAGCTATCTTGTACTATGAGCTACGAAAAAAATGTTTCATGAATAAATTATTTGTTCAAGTAAAGTCATTTTGAAGACGTATCCATCTATGTCTAATGAATATATTCAATTCACTTATGTGTCTTTCTAAGAGATGAGATTTTTTTAAAATTTCCTTCAAAGAAATTATTGACATCTTCAAAGTCGAAACGATGTGAAAATCAGTTCAAATTATTGGAACGTAGATGCATCGATGTTACGTCATTCCGAAGAGAATGTGATATGAGCAAAAGGAAACAATCTGATTCTTAGTCGCTCAAGTAGGCGTGAATCAATTGGAACTAATGTTACCAGATTAAAATAGCTCAAAATGCTAAGACATGAACAGGAACTATTGCATGTATTTCGAAAGTACTCAGATGAGAAAGTTAACACTGATATAAAATCATAGAGAATGACTTGAATCATCTAGACAACTTTTCTGTTACATAGTTGTATTTTTCACATGTGAGAATCAGCATCAACTTGAATGATAATTGAATCTATGCCGTATATTACATCTGTTACTACTAATATTCATGAATACAATAACTTTATCAAGAGCCTTTCTTTTCTAATTTACCCTTAGTAACAACTATAAATAGCAGGAGAAAAACAAAAATCCTGAATTCATTACAGAAATATAGTTTTTGATAGTTGTGTTTATCATCGAATAATTTATATGTAATCTAATTGATTAGATAACGAAATTACAATGAATAGAAATATAATAACAACAGAACACATTGACTAGCAGACAATTAAGAATAGCTCTCCAGTTTTAATTAACAACTTGACGTCATTAAAAAGTGTTTCTTTTCATATTTATATAAAGAACATATTTTCTTCGTTACTAGCATTTTTCGATATTATTAGATATGATTTCAATGGACACAATTACGCCACTCATATACTGAGGATTACTATGTACGGAAATAGAATAGAAAGTAAAAAGGCACACATTTTTTTTTCTGTGTACTGTACAAACTAGTGTGACCTTTCCTAATCACAATTTTCACTTCGTACCGATGTTAAGAAAGCAATCTTTGAAAATAATTCTTGTCCATGAAAATAGCGGAAAAATTTATTTCAAGAAACATTAAACAGATGAAGGGTTTCAAATAGATTTAAAATTTAACAGATCATTCAGTACGATCGAATACCATGATCAAGTTAAGTCTTTCAAGTTATGCTATGACTAACTAAGTGTTTATTTGTGTTCGAAATCGATGAATACGTAGCATTTTACCATACTAAATCGACTATTAAATTACGTTTTACTTGTTGAATAAATCAAATATCAATAAGCAAGGACTGGTGAAGCCATACGTTTTTTATTTAAATTATTCCTTAAATATGATGATAGTCCCCTGTCGAAATCTTGAAGTCAAAGTGAACTATTATCATATTTTTATCATTTTAATAGTTGTAGAGAACAAAAGAATGATTATTATGTTAGAAATATTTCAAGTTCACATGAATCAGGAAATATTGTTCGCAACAGAGTAAAAGTTTCAGTCGAATTTGATTCAACTTTTTAAAGCGATGATATCATCACGTCAGTTGAATATACATACTATGCAAGTAACGCAGTTTTGCAAAAATTTCATAAATACTTATTATGATGAACGTGGGAGTAGCAAAGAAAAGAAAAAGAATTTTGCCTTGTATATGAAGATTTTATTGATGCAACAATATGTTCTACATGCTGGAGAAAACAATAGTCGTGTTACAATTGGTGATTCAAATATTTAAAATATTTTGGAATGTTTTGACGGTACAAAATGTGTAGGTCTTTACCCATATTACTAGTGAGTACAAAATATAATATCATGTCAATCTTTGTAGCTGTAATATTATCTTAGTTTCATGTTAAATTTCAGGAAAGGGACACATGATTGTAAGTTCAAAGAAGTACGTGCTTGATTTTCATAAGCTATCTCTCATCTACATCACACTTGCTTCTTGCAAGAGCTACACGTATGAAACATTCGATCAGATATATTCTTTTTTCAATGAAAATTGCTCACAAAAAGTTATGAATGTGTTGTTCACAGCATTAACTGAAAAAGTTTGCCCAGCATAATTCGAAATCGACTTTATGTTGTTCAGTATTACATTGGTAGCATGCAGCTAATACTCGAGAAATCTTTTCATCTTAAAAATCAATCTCTAAGGTCGATTCATGTAGACATTTTAGAATGTTGCTAAGTATTCATTTTATTTCTCTTCAACTGAAAATTTCATCCGATGGTCCTTTTTTTGTAACTGTTCTTGTACATTAGAAGTAATCGGATTGTAACACATCTTCAACTCTTGCAATGTCTACGAAAGAAAAACAAGAAGTCCACTAACTAAACGTATGCAGAACAATAACATTCATTACATTATTAGTTCGCAGTACGTCAGCAAAGCATTTAGCTGTTGTGTCGCCCATTTTATTGTGTTCGAGATTGAGCATCACTAGTTTCTACAAAGAGTCAATATAGGGTCGAGCTGATCAACAAGTGCCATTGTGCTACCTTGTTCTGTGTAAGAGCAGTGGCCAAAATGTGACCTCCCACGTCAGTGATTTCATTATATCCAAGATCGAGCATCGTCAGTGTCTATTTGAGAGAAGCAAGAAGATTCAATGAATGCTGAAAATTACGAATGTATTACTCTATTGCGCTTCAAGGCATCGGCAAAATATTGTGCACCTACATCACCAATGCAGTTAGATCCGACAAAAAGACGCCCTCCGAGGCCCAATGTTTTCAGTGTCTATATAGAAAAGCCCACTGTTTATTGCTCGAGAAGACAAAAAGTTGATTCAATCTTTTACTGTGCTGTGATGAAGAAAATCAGCAAGATGTTGTGCTCCTTTCTCGCTGATTTTGTTCGATTGAAGATGAAGTGTTGTCAGTGTCTGTGTCAATTATGCAATCTATCCAGTATCGAAACATCTCCATGAACGTCTTATTACCGTATTTTGTCGTAGAGCCATGGCAAGATGTTCTACTGCACCGTCACTAATTTCATTTTGTCTCAAATCGAGTACCATCAGTGTCTGTTTCAATAGAAGGATATGATTGATGTTAATTGGGTCGAGAAACCTGAAGCCATTACCTTATTCTGCAGAAGAATACCAGCGAGATATTTTGCACCTCTGTCACCGATTTTATTTACTGCAACATTAAGCATTGCTAATTTCTAGATAAAATAAGTGTATACTTCATATTCATACAACTCTCTATGAACAAGTTACTTTATTGTATCGTAACGAATCACCGAGGTGTTCTGCTCCTATATCCCCAATTTTATTCACGGCGAGATTGAGCATTGTTAATGTCTATGTAAAAGAGCCGAAGCGGTGTAAAATGGAGAGGGGTGGTGAAGATTCTATTTTTACTGAATTCTGTAGTAGGGCTTTAGCAAAACATTGAGCACCTTTCTCTGTAATCTGATTTTCAAAGATATGAAGCGCGGTGAGTGTCTTTGTGAAAAATAAAAAGTAGTAACATGAACATGAAGATGTAAATACAAAGTTCATTACTGTGTTCTCTTGAAGGGCATCAGCTAGATACTGTGCTCCTATGTCAGTAATTTGATTCGAGCCAAGATCGAGCGTCGTCAATGTCTACTCCGAAGTATCCGTGAAACTAGATACAGGCGAAGAACAGCAGACTAGTTACCGTGTTTTTTCGAAGTGCAGTTGAGAGATATTCGACTCCTACATCACTAATGTTGTTGTATCCGAAAAATCGTTCACCCCCAAGATTGAGCATGGTTAGTGTCTGTGTGACGAAGATATCTACGTATCCCATAAACAGACAGTGGACGACCACTTACTTTATTCTGTAGAAGAACGTCAACAAAATATTGTGCTCCTATATCGTCGATGTTGTTTCCTCTGAGATCGATGGAAATGAGTGTCTATTTTTAAGAACTCACATGCTAAAAGTTCTCTGTAAAGCATAGTTTAACGATGAAGATAAGTGAGGTATCATGCTGATTTAGAATGAACTTGAGTTGCTCTTACATCTGCTGAACGAGATTCTTAAATAGAATGTGGTTCATATAGAATGGAGTCAGAGTATTCGACTTTCATGTACTAATTAGTATTCTTGTCAGCTAAGCCGTGTGTGTGTGAGGGGGGGGGGGTACGGAATGACTTTTTATCATTTTAACCGAATGGGCACAACTGAGTCATATAAAAATATCAACAACAGAGTGTGACATAATAGCAGATTTGTTACTTCTATGAAAGGCATCATGTTAAAACGATGATCTAAACAAATGACGTCGCGGTTATTTTTGGCGGATTCCTATTTTCCTTTACAGTCAAGCTTTACGTGTCGCAACGATCTATTCCTCTAAATAAACGTAACGCAAATCAGTAAGAACAGTACGATTCCAACAAAAATGATCAAGATATGTGTGGTATTTATTATTTCATTTCAACAGGAATCTAATCATAGAATAAATCGGTAATGCATTTATATTAGTACTACCGAAGAAAAGAAAAAGTTATCTATCTTGAGTCAATAGATATTGATGAAGAACTAAGCTTTTGTGGTTATCTTACAAGATTAACAAAGCTTCAGATGGTTCTCACATTGGTTTTTTCAATCGTGTCAGATCTGACAGTTGCTGTCAGATTGACATCCATAAGTTATAAGAATTTTGGTATATTTTTTCTGCGAATAAGTGTAATTGAGCGATGCAATGAACACTCATTCAATGATTGCGACTGATAGAAAACACGACGAAATAGCTACTTCTTCCAAAATGCTGTATATTGCTCGTCATAATGACACTCAACCATGATTATGTAGGGATATATCCGAAGATCTTCAACAAGAAATCATGTCATCGTTAAGGCTGAATTATATCAGATGAATCTAAGACTGACTTCTATAAGGTGTAGTGGATATATCTAAACCATGATAAAGCTCTGTTCTCCACGGTAATTTACAGTTAATGATTTATGAATCACTAATTTTAACTTCGTATACATGAAACTGTTATTGACAACAAACAAATTTAGCGCTAGTGTCATCTTTCTTATTACTTCTGTATTTTAAGATCAATGTTCGATCATCGAAGATTTCTAAGTGAATCAATGACATTTTATATTATAAAAGTGAAAACCCCATGAGCTCCTTTTTAGATTGTGCGAGTTATTTTTGTTTTTTTCTACTTTTCGAGCTATTTGCATGGTTCATAATAAATTCTAACTAAGACGAATATTATTTCGTGCTTTTACATTGTCTCAAAGCATAGTTGTTCCAGAAGTGACCCATAAATCAAATTACTTAATAATCACTGATGCTATTTTTTTCTCGTTGTGCCTATGCAATGACTCTCAATTTTATCCTATTGTTTTTGCATAAATACCATTCATACTCAGTACACTGCTTGATTTTATCAAGCAACGATCGACCATATACTTACATCAGAATGGTAAATATCATGAGATACGACATAATTATATACTTACCTGATTAGTTTTCAAGGCTTGAGCTATGATAGCAGCACCTTCATTCGTGATCTTATTCCAGCTCAAATCCAGTTCTGTACAATTCTTTTGTAAAAGTGATTTATCGATAAATTTCTGTATATCCGAATCCGTCAGCTGCCGACTTCTTTTTACTAAGTTCTTGCGTTCGTCTGGCTTCCAGCTTTCTCGTCTCATTTCAACAAAGTTTCGTGGAATATTATTCAATTTTTCGTTGATTGGCGGCGATTTTTTTATGCTGATCGATGTCGCAGCTGGAAGAACTGAAGGTATATGCGGAAACCGGTTTAGTATCTCCTTTAAATGAATCATGTGTAGAGATTTGCCGATATTACGACATGAAACTACTTCGAATTCCAGTCCAGGCATTAGTACTATTTCATCTTCAGTTTGAAATAATGAATGCTCTTTAATATTCTTTCCGGTTTCACAATGAATAGAAAACAATGTTCGTGTCTCCGACTTGCCAAAAATCGATGCATTTTCGAGTACATGTACGCTTGATGTACAAGACGAAAACCCCCACCAAACAACAGAAGAACCTATTCGATATTGATTTCGTAAGTCCATCTTCACTCCACGATAAACTTGTTCACCAGAATTTGATGGAAGCTTAGAGAGAGCAGTCATAAACAGTCTCAAATACAAAAGCCACGGAGATAGTAATTGATCACGTTTTGCATCACGCAGAGTTTTATTGAGGAAGCGATTGAACGCATTCTCTTTGGGTGTCCACTCCATGGAGTAAAGCATAATCGATGCGGATTCATCGTGAGTCAATCCATCTGTCGGCTCGATAGGCATTTCACGAACAGTAAAGACCATCCGTTGAATGTTTGGAACGTGAGGAATCAAAGGATCGGTTGCTTGTTCAAGTGTAAGCAACGGTAAGCTTTCATAGTTTGGCAACGGAGGAAGACATCCTTGTGGTTCTTCAATGACATCGGCAAAACGAAATGAATCATGGGATATTTTCGGATATTTTGAAGCCATCTTGAAACTTTAGCCTGTGCAGTGGAAAATAGAAGATACTAATTCGAATCTATGGAATGGATTTCATCGAAAATTTCGTAATATCTTGCTCACAATGAGCTTTGCATAACTTCAGCATTTATATGTCTTTTATCATAAGTATTCGATATGAAAATGTAAATGATAAATTTTTTAGGTAAACATATTTCGAAAATAAACACAAACGTCATAACGAAGGGACAAGCCATTCGAAAGTCACGCCTTTTGTGTTCTCAAAAAATCATATTGAACTGCAAAAAAAGTCCATTGCTTAGTTTAAAATAAATTCATTTTGAATGTCTTGGTTAATTTATTGGGTACGAAATGATAAATGTACAAACAAACATATGTTGAATAAAAAATGACGCGCCTTCTTAAAGGTAGTTCAGTTGACCTCGAATAGGTGCTCTTTTTCATTGTGGGCAAGTACTAAATGGCGACGGCATAGATTCATAAATAATCTCTTTTCAAAATTATGGATAGTCTTTTAAAGAATTCTTTCACTTTCTGGAACACTAAAATTCAACTTTTGAATTACTTAAGAGAGCTGTTTTGAGCCGACCAAATAACAGAGGAATTCGTCAAAATTTAAATTTTGGATCTTTTATATGTGACGTTCCAAAGGGCATAGTATGAAACCGCAAACCATAAATTCTCAGTTCATTTGGATGCTCTACAGTAAAGTTAGAGTACATAAACTATTATGCACCATGCATTCATCATCACCGAAATAACCACAAATTAATGTATAAATGTCTTTTGAGTTTATGCTCAAACGACGGAGACAAATCTATAGTATCATATACCAAAACATAGAGCATAAAATGATGAGCAAAATGAGCTATTTGAATTATCGTATATAAGTTGTTTACCAAGGTGTCATACAAGAACAAAAACGAAAATGTCTTATTTTATGATACTAAAATGGGCGATTTTTGTTAGTCTATTGGCAACCGCTTTTGAAAGCCAAATGGGACCAAGCTGCAAGTTATATATGTTATGCAGCGTTTCATTGTGTACAAAGTGGTAAAAAATACGCAACACGAAAGTGTCCCTTCGAGGCGAAACAACGCTCACAAATCTCATCTTTCTGGTAATTTTTCATGATTTTTCAAAATATGCAAAATCGTTTGGTAGTTTTCACTGAGAAGACACGACCCCATGTCCAAATCACTGTGACATTCGCAATCAGCGTGAAAAGTTGCGTCAAATTGAATAAAGCTTAAAGAAATTTGTTTCCGAAGCGAAATCACTCGTGATTCCCCACAGCTCTATTTTATTAAAGTCTCTCACTGTGGTACGCCACGGGTAATTTCGCTTCGGAAACAAATTTCTTTTAGCTTTATTCAATTCGACGCAACTTTTCACGCTGATTGCGAATGTCACAGTGATTCGGGCATGGGATCGTGTCTTCTCAGTGAAAACTACCAAACGTTTTTGCATTTTTGAAAAATCATGAAAAATTACCAGAAAGATGAGATTTGTGAGCGTTATTTCGCCTCGAAGGGACACTTTCGTGTTGAGTATTTTTTACCACTTTGTACGCAATGAAACGCTGCATAACATATATAACTTGCAGCTTGGTCCGATTTGGTTTTCAACAATTGCAGCAGATATACAATAAATTATTGAGTATTGTTTACTGAGAATTGTGTCATTCTTCACTCTTGTTCAACTATGTAACTTCAGTGAAAAGATGATATGCCGTATTCTAAATAGTTCATGTTAATTGGCTTTTCAAGCTCTATATTTTGGTACATTGCATGCAAACGATTTGTGGTTTGTTGAAGTATAATCCTAGCAGACATTTATACTGCAATTTATGAAATATTTTTCGACACTTAGTCGATAGTGCTTGAAGTCGATTCCGGCTAACTTTACTATGAAATATTCAAATGAGCTGAAACTTTGGCGACTGTGGTTTCAGACTATGCCCTTTCGAACGTCGCATATAAAAGATCCAAAATTTAAATTTTGACCAGTGCCTCGTACACAATGATGCTCCTTGGTCGGCTCAGAAACTCTCTCTTAAAACTTAAAAGCTTACGGCCGTATCCAAAAACCTTAGCGGACCAAGTACACTAGTAGGATTTTATAAAGGAAAATATTTGTTGATATGGAGTGAAATAATATTTACAATCGATCATTCAGTCTTATGCCTCTCTCAGATCAACGTTCGTAAAACGATAGAAAGATAAAATCGAAGTTTCACTGATGTTTTTGAAATAGTGCGACCTTGTGTCGTCTGTAAAAATTCATATGCTTACTTTGGAGAGAAACGTAGCAAATGAAATAAATTCATGTTTGCTTCACTTGTCAGTAGCATTTCGGAGGAGCAATAATGTACAGATTGCTTTTTTATTCATAAAAACAACTAGAATCGTCTATTTTTGGACACAACTGAAAGATGCTAGGAAACGAAACAGAACAACAACAAGAGTGTTACGATTGTCATCATGATTTTACTTCTGGTGCAATCAACATCGATGTGCTGGCAATGTTTGTACTTGAGACAAGTTTCTGTAATAAATGATTTAGTTCACTATTCGTTCTTAGTTTAGACATGAAGAAGTATAATATTCATCTTACTCATCGCTGTGTCGAATTTAGGCGTCTCTTTCTACTAGAGCAATATTAGCAACGGTGATCCACGACTAGAATAGATTTATATAGCATGAGCTGTATTGTACGTAACTAGTTATTTACAGGATACTAAATATAAACGCTGACAGAGGCTTTCGCTCAACAATGATTTATTTTCTTGTACTTACATCCATGTTTAAGTCATGGTACTTAGTTTCATTGAAAGTCATCTGTTGGATGAAATAGAGAATTACACAGAATACTTTGGATCTTCTTGTATTCTGAATGGACACATACGACGATGTTGTAAGCCAATTCTAATCATTAATAGCTAATTGTTCAGCATAGGATCAATAAGTTTCAGTTCACAATGAGTATGCTAAATAGAAAATTTTCAGAGCTTACCATTTTTCGAACATGATCGAATTATCATGATTCTGACAGACCATTAAATAGATGCCTAGATATCTAGATGTGTAAACATGATCGTTGCCCAGATATTCAAAATCATGACGTAATCAATACGCATGAAAAAAAAAGATTTCTTTAGTATACAGTTCTTGTTTTTGAAAAAATATGAGTGCTTAAACCCAAGAAGCTAAGAAAATAATTCAGGGCAATCATCATGGTCCGATCAAGATACTTCAAATGTACTCAATGGGCAATAAAAACTGGATAGTATTTGTTGTAATCGAATGATCTCATACCAGTTTTCTTGGTCGTATGATTTCAAGTGCGAATTCTTCTTGATAAACATAGCAGCATAGGTATTACACCAATTGACAATGTATTGTAGCCCACTCTTTTTATTTCGACTGAGTTTTCTCTAGTACAATTGTGATATTAGTAATGAGCGCTGGAAATTTTCCTTACCAAGATCACTTAGATGAAATTTAAAATGTGTACTAGACGCCATGTTACTGTATAGTATTGTGTCTTAGAGAGGAGTACAGTCGAAAAATCAATGAATGGTTTTTCGTAAGTTTGAGGGTTCTTTCCCACGATCTTTGTGTTGAGGAAACAAATAGCAAACAGTTCCGTAAATTAAACTCACATGGTTTCAATTTTCATTTCATGCTGTCGCACAAAAAAAACTTTTGTTGACCAATGAAAATTGGACGATATTCGTAGGAAGCCTTCTGCGTTTGGTTACCTGCCTAAACACCTTACTTATAATTTTACTGTTGACTAATAAAATTACCATCAGCATATAAATATGTGAAAATACAGGACGAACCGATAACGTCAAACGCACTGAATGAAGCGAACAATCATTCGCTTAAATTTATCTGGTTTCCTTGCAAAGACTAACATATAATTGTTCGTTGGAGACATGATGAGACTAGAAGAAAGCAATTATATATTTTGGACTGCTAATTATTGAAGTCATCTAATTTTTAGACTATCTAATATATTACAGTAGAAAACAAGTTTTTAAAGAGTTTTTCTCGATAGGCAACCATTCTTGAAATTGTTTTGAAGAACCTGCTAGTTTATTTCTTTTTAATTATTTAACATTTTCTAGACAATTGACGGTGTGCTCATGGATCAACGAAAGTAGTCATATGGTGCAGGACTCTTCCATACATCTGAGAAGTATGTAATGTTGGCTCATTAGTCCTCCTTATTCTAGAGTTTACATATGCAAATCAATCAATTCACGACTGAATGGCTATTTTCTTTGAAATTCAGTAAGCTAAGTTTCTTCGCTTGACTTCTTGTCTATTAAATAGTTTCACCTGTAAATTTGCAGACTATCTAGTTTCACTATAAAGAAAGGAATCCGTGACGAAGAGAGACAGCAGAAAGGAAAAAACGAAACGAAATCGATCTTGCTTACGTTTTGTGTTCCAATGCACAAAGTGCATTGAAACATAGTTATTATAAATCATCTCTGTCATTTATTCTTTAACGAAATTATGTGTAGAAGACAAACGAACTAACATTGAGTTGTTGATTTATAAGTGATTACTTGAAATATTTATATTTCTGATTGTCTTCAATGTATAATTTACGTTTTTTATCATCGCAATGTACCACTTGGCAGTCTTCCTCTCTGAATGTCCCAGGCATTATAGCTTTGCAATCGACTTTTCGTCTGATTATCATTCTAATAGTATCAGGTAAAAATATATTTTATCGATTATCAACTTACTCCGTGCAAAATATTCATCTGTAAATTATGATACATCTCGAAAGACGGCTTTTTTTCTAGTTTGAGTGACGAACTTTTGAACCATTCATTTTATTACGATCTGCTTGACTTTAGGGATGGACCTAGTTGTAAGCGTTCAACATTTCATCGGCAGCTAAATATACATCTATAAAGGTTATTACAGCTCGTGATAAGTTTTGACTGCACAAACTGAACAGAAATTTAAATCATCGTTGTGGAGCTACATGTGCATAAGAATATCTGAGTGTGATTGAAATCGATAGAGATTATGCAGAATGAAATTCTTGGATCCATGAACATTAACTAAAATGATCATGAATACACTCGCTGCGAGTAAATGAATATGGATAGACGGGGGAAGGCGAGTCTTAGAATTTTTTGAAACCATAGGCTTTCATCTGGAGTAGTTAACGATGAGAAAAAAGTTAATCCCATGCGTGCACATATAATATATCTACATTCCATAACTCATAGTTACATCAATACTTACATACTCAGTTTTCAAGGAACTAATGACATTGAACTGTTCTGTATATCTTCAATATTGACATGGTTCACTATCACGATTATACATCTCCATGTTGTATACGAAAGAACATTATCGTATATGAAGAAATATAAGATCATTTACGATCCTCTTCGTCAAAGTCTATGGTTTATCTCCATTTTATAACACATCTCTTCATTAACGATTGTATTTCAGCGCATACGGTTACGACAATTTAGTTACAATCTTAATAGTCAACCATGTTCGATGCTAAATTACGGCCGTTAGCCATTGTAAATGATCATACACGAGTCCCTCTTCTATCTAAACATGGTGTTCATAAACCCGATTCCAGATGTAGACTGTTCATAATCTTCAAAATACTCCAACTTCATTGCATATTTTGATCGAGTTACGACTTACACGTTTCTAATCAAGCGCAAGATCAAGCGATTTGATGAAGCATGGATAATCTGTGAAACGATTCAGTTAAGAAGTATAAGAATGTACTTTCTAATTGACTTGATTATCATCAATATTTTCCAATAATACATTCGATACTCTTCAACATATACGTCATCTTATGTGTGATTAATAAGCAATACTCTTTCTTTGTTCCGGACATTCGAACTTCGAAACTTTTCTTTGATTAGAAATATTAGAGAAACAATACATATTCCTCCTAGGTCGAATTACTTCTAAAATGATGCTTATTCTAATACAAAGGTGAGTTTCTTTATTCTGATTTTACAACGAAACTTTTCTATCATTAAAAAAAATGAATAAAAATCTAACAGTGATATTTTAGTGAGTAAGTTTAATAAACAAACAAATAAAACTACGTAAGAAAGAATTCTTTTATAACAAGTATTCCTTCTTATTTCGAAAATCATTACAGCTAGCTATGCATCAAGCTTGGACAACCACAGGTTTCCATTCTGTATTAGGCTTGGGTGCATGCTTAATTACAGCACAACGTAGATTTAACTTTGTGTTTGTTTTCTGGTACGTATGCATTCCTAAAAAAATCCTAGATTGTCTTTCTTCGAGACGAAAAATTATTTCTAAGCAAGGTTGATCGACTTCTAGTCTCTTTGTAATTGTACCGAAATATATTTCAATCTTCAGCTGTTTTTCAACAATCTTTTGTTTATTTTTTATTATACTTCATAATGGATATCGTGTATTTCATTTTCTAGCTATAGAGAATTCAAAAATCAAGGTATCGTATAGAATATCACATGCATTGCGTATAATTCTGAAACAAAATTTAAAATATTCTTCAAGATAGAGATGATTGTTTTATTTGGATCGGATAAGAATTAAACGTGCGCTACACAAGACTGCTCAAATTTAGAGGCACGTTTCTCCGCTTTGGATCATTTCTTTAATGCCACGAATGGATGAAAAACACTTTCAATGATATTTTTTATTCAAGAAAAGGCGCTATTTACAGCGGTGTATGAGAGGTTAAATTTAATCTTAGTTCTAACAGGAACACATTACTTTTTCTGGGGGCGGACTGCGTTATTTGTTCGTTCTCATTATTGATAGTGTTGTGGCAGTAGAAAATACTTTTTCAAGTATTATTTTTGTATAAAGTTCCTGAAGTCTCATATATTCGGAATGAATGCTACAAATCAAATTGATGTCATGCATCGTTTCTCGAGATGGCGACTAATATTTTTTTGCAGGCTGATAGTTCTTCGGAAAATGATTCTTTTAGAAACAATTTCAGCATTCATTTCTTCCCGATTAAAGAATCAAGCATGGAAATAAAATATTTAAACAATGCTGATGTCGTTAGCGCTTTTTATGAGCTACGTTTTGACATATTTCATTCCGAAAACTTAGCCCACCTAGCCTAAAATAATCCAGAAACCACACGTTTTATAGGCTTTGCAAAAAGTTGCAAGAACCTTTTTTTAGAGGTATTGGGTTTTCGACTATTATTTCTTCTGAAATGCATTATGGAAAAATATGACTACTAGAAAATTTGTAGTTCAGATGTTGCTCATTCTAATTAAGGAAGAATTGATTCTCTACAATGTACTCAAGCTGAAGGCCATGCTCTGACATTTCGACAATTACTGTAGTAACGCAAGTTACATGAAGAGAAGAACTATGCCAATGTGGTAAGACAGAAAATATTTTCAGGATGTTTCGGTTGAAAATTTCAAAAGTGAAGTGAACAGTATTATGATAGAATTCTATCCAATTGTTAATATTGGCAATCGTTGTGTTCTTTTTTCGAGCTGTTGTATAAATATGTGGATAAAAGTGAATTTTCATTGATTTCTAGCGTCATCTGCTAAACTTGTGTTGTGGAGAAAAGTAACGTGCACATTTTTGTATCATATCCGTATTTGTTTTCATCGATCCAGATAGTATCGTATTACTGAGCCAGTACCGTTGCTAAGGCTAAATCAACAACAAACGAAACAAGATAAAATAATCGGTTGATTGATAATAATAAAAAATAATCTAGGAATAAAATCTAATACCATGCTTTGATTTATTGTTTTGTTTTCTAGCCATCATTTTTTCGTGTTGTAGATGTTTAATAAATACCATTAACAAGTTGGTTATCCTATAAAACTCTATCACACAGTATCAAATGATTATCTTATAGACAATTGTATAAAGCAATCAACGATAGAGGTACATTCATTATAATAATACTCACTTTCAAGTTTATTTTGCATGTAAAATATTTATTCTTCAAATTACATTTATCTCACTTGATAAATTGCATGAATTGTAACTTAAATCCTGAAAAAGAATCATCAATGATAAGGGAAGTGTTATATTCAATTTCTAGTGAAATGAAGGAAGTGCAACGTCAGGAGTTTTGTTTACTGCTTAATCAAATTTGACTGTGTTTCGTTTCATTAACTATAGCGTATTGATTCATAAACATCCTATCACAATATGCATGGATATTTCAATCTTTTTCTTTTATAAACAAAGAACTATATGAGGAACAACATTTTTCCAAATGATTATGCAGTCTCTCATCGTATAATGAAAACAAAAATCTGAATAACTTCAAAATTACTAAGGTTCTGCAGAGAATTTCACACGATGTTCTGCTATTTATTTTCAATGTCACTTGATAACGTTAAATACAGTTATCTTGATCTTTCGCTAAAAGGCTAAATCAACTAGTCCCATTATAGTTACTCTATCTGTGTACACTAAAAATGAATTATAACATGAAACTGATTGTATAATTCAACATTAAATGGATCACATTGTTTGTATGAAATGGTAACGATTCTATGAATAAAAGAATCGCATTTCTGCATCAACAAAGAGTAAATATGTTCTTGATTTTAAATCTGCAGATGTGACGTCAGTTTCATTTCTCAATGCCATTAAAAAGAAAGTGAAGGCCATTCTATTTTTGTTTTTCTGTAATGGGAGCACTATTAAAGGCATAGTGGAGGTATAGTATACAATTTTAATATTGTTCTTCTTCCATAGAAATGTTGCGCAGATCTTCGAGTGAAACGAAGTATGAATGGAAAAAATTTACTTTTCTATTCAAATTTTTGTTCAATGCTATCTTGCACACGCGACACCTACTCTTCTACATGATTAGATGAAAGGTACTCACAAAAAACTTGAAATAGAATTGTGAGTGGGTTCAGAATGAAAACATCTTTCATATTCATTTAGTAAAATGAAATATAAACTTGTTTTACGAAAAATAATTTGTACTCCAGTGAATGGGAAAATTTTATAAGTTCCTTAAAGTTTTATTCGATTTCCAGAATATTCAGGTATTTCTTAGATATCCTATTTGTGTTGATGAAATATCAATACACCAGTAGAACTATAAGATGTCAGCAGATTTGATCGAAGGATCGATTTCCTATAACTGATAGCCTACTGATCTTTATCGTTCATGAATAGAGCCTTACTATTTATCTAACATTTTTATCATCTAAAATATTGGTTTTAATACTTTTCATTCAATCACAGCACAGTATGATCATAAAAACACTGCATAAAGGACTATAGCTTGAAAACGAATAAAACACCGCCGTCACCGACGAAATTTCATCGTTTTTCAAAATCATATCATTATCAATGAACTTTTCAGAAGTTGAGAGTAGCTGAACATACATATTTTCGTTAAACATCAACAAGAAGGGAAGTTCGAGTTCACATATTGGGGACTTTTCATTTTGGAATAGTGTGTTATTTAAGGACGACATAACTCGTGTACAAGTATGCTTTTTGTTATTGAAGAACAAAATGACGCTAATCTCTGAGTGCAAGTATTTCAATACAGGTTTGAAAAAAATTGCACTTTTCTGCTATTTATTTTGTTCCTTAAATAAAAGTGAACAAATGTCGAAATTGAAAATTCTCTTTTCTCAGGATTAGCTCAACCATCTTTCGTTTCTCACGCAAACATGTTTTACATAGAATAAACTAAACCTATTTAGTTTCTGCAATAAGTTCGTAACTAGAACGATAGTGTAGCTAGACGTCACCAATAATTTTTTTATAGTGAATTAGATAATCTTTGAATAAAAAAAGGATACTTTAACTTTTAAAATAGAACGATCTCTATTCTTCGGATCTGTATATATATATATATATATACATGAATAAGAAAATCAAAAGACACAGAATACTACTTAGTGTTGAAAATAATTCCATATGACAGAACGTAATGAATTAGCTTCATTAATCATTGAATAACATTGACATTTTCGATAGTGTTTATTACAGAAACAATTTATTAAAACTGAACAGGACTAAAGACGTTTCCAACTATGATACTACCGTATCTTTGTCCATAATAATAGTAATTATCTCAACTAACTGTAGATTCATCGTGCTTATAAAGTATCATAAGAGTCAATGGTTTAGCCGAAAATTGATTTGAAGCTAATCTTAGCAAAAGGTTAAGTAACCCGATCAACTAAATTGTTACTATATTCTCAGTGACTATAATATTGTAGATAGAAAATAGTCTATAGATGTATGTTAGAGAAAAACAAACGAAGATTAGTCACACGAGTGGCATGAGCAAACAATGTACGTCAGCATTGAAAATATTTGGAGGACACAAGTAAAATATGATGCAAATTAATACATGCACATGTCGAAGGAGACTTTTAGTCAATATGAAGGGGGAAAGGATATGATCGTGTCTCTTATTGCATGAAATTCTTCGATGAATTTCATGACTCAGATGTGAAAACGAGTTAATGTTAGCCTACTCCGATTTTCTCTTATGGGTTTCAATGAACTAGCTATGTCATATTCATGCACTTGACAAGTGATAATAGTCGAAAGATAAAAAGAGGAAAATTTCTATGCGACCAAAGTGCTATATGTACCTCATGATTGGTTTCGGATTGTAAATTTATGTATGAAATAGATATGTAGAGTAATAGGTCTTGTCAAAACGTTAGGCTGTTACTTTTTTTGACACAGTTCTTTTCAGTTATCTCACAAATTGGTAGAGCGAGAAAGTTCGTTGAAACGTCGTTCGATGGTTTTGGTTGGAGTTTTAACTTCTAGAAAATGTTTTTGGTAACATAACACTGTTATATAAAAAGATCTTTTTGCTTTAGTACAGTATACAAACCTTTCATCGATTCAGAAAATATTTGTTCCAATGGAACGCTTATACAGCTAGATTGTAAAGTATCGAGTGAGTCTTCAAACAAATGAAAAGGTTTTCCCTAAATTAGTTTTACTCACATAAAAAGAAATACAAAAAGCAAACCTACCGCTGATAGACTGTTTTTTGTTGACCAAATTTATGTCAATTGAAGTGCTCAGAAATGTTTTGTTTGGATACATTTTGGTTACTGTGGTATGTGTGTCTTTTTTTGCAACAGTTAAGTTACAACATCGAAATGAGAGCTTATCAATTGTACAGTAAGTTGAAAATTGCTGTAAAAGAACTTAGAAGTTACCCTTAGGTATGAGAACAAAAACTAAACAGGCCGTTTTGTGGACAATCAAAGTCTGTATCGAATGATGTGTCATTCAATATTTGTTGAACATTTTTCTTGCTTTACAAATTCAAAATAGGACCTTCAAAAATTTTGAAACTCGATTTCCGATGCCAAAACCCAATTATTAAAATAAAATAGCAAATTTATCATCGGTGCGAAAAAAAAACGATTGCATCTGAAATACATTTAGATCTGTTCATCTCGAAAAAATGAAGTTTTTAGAAATTAGATCAGCTAAGTGTTACACTGCATAGACAAGCAATCCAATAGATGAAATAGATATTTAAAAAATCTCGAGGCCTGAATAAATATCTTCATCGGAAAATCATGTAGTTATATGAATCAGGATAATTATGTGAGTAAAATCAAATTTTAACTAAAAATGTATCCAGATCGAACTCATCGTGTATTAGCTTCTTGTCGTATACCAACATCTGGTAATAATATTCAACGAGTATGGATTTTTCTTATTTTCTTCTCATCTGAAAATTCAAACGGCATCTGAAAATGAGTATACGAGAAACATGTTCTAGTTACACATGCTTTTTTTCTTTACAAAAAGAAAAGAAATGAAATACAACTATTTTCTTTTCTATGAATGAGGTTTGTAATAATAGAGCTCATACTTCAAAAAAAAAATTCTGTTGAAATTTTGATTCATTCTGTCTTATTGTTTGCCTTTTTTCTATGGTAGTTAATTATTATTCTTCATAAGTAAATTTTTCTTTGGTAAGAAAATGTGTTTTTTTCGTTGGCCCGATTGCGTGTAGAATTAGTCGTTCTGTTTCATAAAAGATGTAAAAGAAAGCAAGAAAGAGAAGAAAGAAAAAGTAATCACATTGATGAGAAGAAATCTGCAATACACAAAAAGAAGAAAGATATGCTAAACAACGCCAGAGTTGTGATAATTTTTCAAGCGCAAGTAGTCATTAAAGCTTTACCGCATACCATATTGTGAGTGTGGCAATAAAGCTAATATGGACGTCAGATCTGTTAATTAGTCAAAAAGAAATAAGGCGATTTTAGAACTCATCCTTCAATTTTTCTACATCAGTGTTTTGCTAAAAGACAAACCTTCTAGTAAGTTTTACTCCTTGACACGAATCAATTGTGTCAATACACTCAAAGAAAAACCTTTCTTTCCCCTTTATTGTATTATGAATTTGTTTTAAGTGATTGAAATTTATAGATGTACTATTTTATTTTTCTTCTGTTCTAGGAAAGCAATTCTTTTAATATAATGAATGAAATACATTATAGTATACATGAAAAATTTAATTGATATTCATTTTTGTCAATGTTTCAAAATCGTCGTACTTTACTTTTATTTATTTGCTCACTTGTTTTTGTTCAAGCATTGTATTATATTGTCACGTTACAAATAAAACAGAAACAAACACGTATTACAGATTTTCCATCGTTAGCTTCATATGAAAAAAGTTCAGATAATAGAGAGAATGTCATTAATGATGTAAAGAATTTGACCGTTCCCGATACTACACCTACATTTCATGAATTAATAGAAAAATTAAATCCCTATCTTGGTAGTTCTTATTCATTTACAGTTAATTTTACACAACCCAATCCTGTTATATATGATTCATTACCTCTTTGCAACTTCTCCATATCAAATAATGATTCATCATCTTATAAGGTAGTAATTAGTGATAAAATCTATTCATTTAACATTATTGAACAACATCACGGTAATGATTTGTATTTTGGTGGGCATTGGTTGCCGAAAACTTGTCGAACAGAACAACGTTTAGCTATTATAATATGTTATAGAAATCGTGAAGTACATTTAAAATTATTTCTTGATAATATTCATCCATTTCTTAAAAAACAACAACTTGATTATACAATATTTATTGTAAATCAACACGGTCAAGAACGATTCAATCGGGCTGCTTTATTTAATGTAGGTTTCATTGAAGCCATGAAATTGTATTCATTTACCTGCTTTATCTTTCATGATGTGGATCTCTTACCAGAAGATATGAGAAATATTTATAAATGTGGAGAAAAACCAAGACATATGTAAGTAAAAATAGGCCAAGCGTTAATCTTTCATTATGTAAATATTCAAGTAAAAGACATTATAATGCATAAATCACCTACAACATATTCAAAACAAATAAAAAAGGCTTTCTATCGATATTCTATTTCTTTTACTAGTGCGAAAGACATCTGCAAAATGATTAATAGCTTCCGCGCATAGATTGTATTTTTTTTATTGTCTAATACGTATATCTTATTCAGTGTTTTACAATAAAAGGCCTGATTGCTTTCAGAAACATTGAGGAACTTAATTTCCATACTATATTTCAAAATTTTTATACCAATTTACGTCTACAGTAGGATAGTATCCTATGAATAATGTTCAATCTGTTCGATGTACTTATATCACGAAATAAAAAATAATTAATCTATTATTGTACACAAATGAATTAAATTGTGAGTACTTGATCAAGCTTGTGAGATTGACAAAGATTGTTGTTAGAAAAAAAAAGTACAAATATAGAAGTGCCTTACTTCAATACTAATTAGCTAATAGTCTATATTCTTTTCAATTCATGTGTACATCATGAATCTTCATAATACATATTGTCTCAAGTCAAGAACTATTAATCAAGAGTGAGATTTCCCTCATCACTTGCTCTATAGATGATTAAAGTAGAACTGAGTCAAGATAAAACTTTGAATCACATTGGAATGATTTACAAGAAAATCTATTGACAGGAAATTGCCTATCAATCTAATTAATCCCATCTGAGACTCTCTTAAGAAAGAATTCTCTGCCTGATTTTATTTTTGAGAAATCAAAATGTATATGCATGTAACAAAACTTACTGAAGATCTACCAATATAGATATCCTCAATGGTAAACTAGTTTCGTTTTAATTAAAAAAAAGAGTACTTTCATTGAAAGATCTTATTCGATATTTTTTCGAATTCAATTTACGACTTTTCAGGTCAGTTGCCGTTGATAAATTCAATTATAGATTACTCTATTCAACTTTATTCGGTGGCGTAACGGCGTTTAGTTTATCTGATTTTACTGGTGCTAATGGGTATCCAACAGTTTACTGGGGTTGGGGAGGTGAGGATGATGACATGTACTTACGTGTTGTTAGAAAATTAAATAAAACAATCACCCGGTATCCTATTGAATTAGCACGTTACAAAATGATTCGTAAATTTAATCACACATCGGGTAAGGCGAATCCTGATCGGCATACCATACTTTATTCGAAATACAACTATAATCATGATGGAATAAATACTACACAATATAAATTACATAGTATAGTTTTTTATAAATTATTTACATTAGTTAATGTTACATTAAATGAAGAGTCCTTTGAACACATACGTAAGCGCTTAAATATAACAAAAAAAGAGAAAAAAAAGTCTCAAACTCCGAAAAAGAAAGCATAAATCTGTGATCCTAATTTATTGAATGTAAGAATTTGTTTTATTATATTTTTGTTTTTGTTTTGCTTCTTGTTCTTCAGCTTCTTCTTAACAAATGAACAATATTGTACCTGTTTTCTTTCTTCTATTAGTGTTTTTTTACATATTCTTGTTTGCTATTTATGCTTAAAGAATATAATTGTATTGATAATGAATTTTACAAAACTTTTTCATGATATTTTAGATTTACAATTACAAATCTATGAAATTTGATGAAAATAATTATTTGAAATCAAAGTTCGCTGAAACTCATTTATACAAACGAAAAGTTGTAGAAGGATGAAATTCTTCTGTTCTGTTCTTTTTTGGTTGATTTTTCTTGTAGAAGAGTTTCAAATCTCTTGAAGTCTAAGATCAGAACAAGAAAAATTGATTAAATGTAAGTTGTATTATTCAATTTACCCAAAACAAATTAAAATCGGCATTCTTTTAAGAATACTTTTAAAATCTTTGCGATATCAATTGATATTCTTTTAATAAACGAAACGACTCAACATGAGAAAACAACAACAGAACTTTTTATAATCTAAACCACAGCATTCAAGTTGGATTCAATGGATCAATATACTTATCATCGACAACTATAGTTTTTCTTTCAATATTGTACAGACGGCTAATTAGAAATTGAAAAATTTCATGTTCTTTTAATTTCGACAGCATAATTCTTGCATCCTTCAAAAACTCGATGACTAGAACAATTGCAAAGATGGAACTTATGAAATGGATGATAAGAAAAGTTTTATACTAACGAGCTCAAAAATATGAGTTTAAATTTGAACTGCGGGATTTATTTCATTATTTAATTTCAATGACGATTTTTATTTTGTTGTGAACTATTGAAATGACTTTGGAGAAATCCAAAGATTTATAATATGAAAGATATTGATGGGCTCAATCATATATGAATCCTCTTCTTCAAAATTCATTATAATTTCATATACTATATTTATTTGCGCAATTACATATTAAGTTTTTCAAAATTCTGAAAAAGAACGGTTCATTAGGAGTCAAAATATGAGTCTCCTTTGAAATACATTAAATACTAGCCGACTTGATCTGTTTTTATAAGACTCTGGATTGTCTGCAAAATCTACATGCTACGACTTCTATTTCGAGTGAGATTATCATTATCTTCTCAGAAAAGCATTTAAAAAAAGCAACAAAAGGGTAGATGTATTATATATCTTTTGAGTCTCAAAAACTAGATCTATACTATATATGAAAATCTTCTCCTTATCATGAGTTGTTTCGCTGGGGATTTGAAACTCATTTGAATTTTCACTGTTGTATCCGATATTTGCAGAAAATTAATATTGTCGAATTGTGAGTTTGAATTTTAGTCCTATGGAAATGTTATTTAAACTATTGTGAATGAAAATTTCTGGAACTTTTAAAAAATGTATCTGTAAGATGTAAAGCTTTCAAAATTTAATCTATACTGCCTATTAAAAACCGGAGGTGTTCATTAAAAATCTATCGTTCTGAGAAATAATTTTAAAAGTTTCTGATCCGTTTGCGAACTAATAAGCTAAAATAAAATTAGATATGGCAAGTATTCCAAGCAAGATGTCACGATATGGCTCACTTGAATTTATCGAATTCAATAAAGATGACTCATTAAAATCTTCGATCTCTTCAAACTCAAGCCATGATCACGATATCTGTCTAAGTTTGATATAATTCACTGAGACCTCTTCAATTTCATAGATTCTGAAAGGAGAGTACTTGATTTTTGACAATATTCTCTCAGGAAGAAACAGTTAAGCTAGTTAAGAATTATAACAAAATTAAACCAACGATTTTTATTTTAGATGGGGAGTATGAAAATGAAGAAACTAGTCTTCCCCATTCAACCAGAAATATAAACAATAATAATAGCCGTAACTTTAATGAAATGCATTTGAAAAATAGTCATTTCACGATTCAGCTTTTCATCTTTTTGTCATGTGCGATCAATAAAAACCTGGAAAAAATTTAAATCAATTTTCGAAATACCCTTACATTTTTTATAATCATTCTTTCGAACAGTTTTCTTTTCAAGAACACTTGAAAAATTCTTTTGAAAATGTAAAAGTATCAGCTTCAGTCTGAGTAAAATAATTTGCTGAGATTATAAGTAAATATATGTATATATATATCCCACTAGTCCGATAGACACTAAACATTTATCTCATGTGAAGGCATTGCATACGGAATGGCTTTTTTCCTATGAACTCTTTTTCGAACCGTCCATATAGAAAGCAATTTTAATTGATGCCTTAGTGTTAATTGAGGACAACAGAGAACACTGTGATTTGTCCATTGTTTAACAAACAACAAGAAAACGAAAGTCTGAATGAATCAAAAATTGGGTATATAAAAATGCACAAGAAATAACTAGAATTCTACATCTACCTTGGTGGCATCAGCGAGATTATTGGTCAGAACTAAACGAGTTTCATCTATATACTAGAAAGATTGTGCTAAAAATACATATTTTGTAGATCGATGTGTGTGCTGGAAATGTTTTGAAACAATTTTTATATGAATCAATAGAACACGAAGTTGGTTTGATATCTAATTAGTGCAGAACATTTTTTTTAAATGAAAAACTAAATATTTATAGTTGTTTTATTAACATTAACTTGATTGTTTTCTACATTTACTCTTCTTTACTCTAGACAATTATTCTCTTTCCATAAAGAAAAACTACTTAGAGATGCAAAAAGAAAAAGAAAAAGAAACATTGTCTATTACGTTTATCATACCCGTAGAGATTACTTTTTTCTGTTCCTTCGCCTCTGCTAGGACTTCAATCCGTCACTATCTGTAGGAAGAAGTTCGAATATGCTGTCATCTGGTACTGACATTGTGTGTTTCTTGAATTTGTATCAAACTAATCAATCACAGCTAGGATCACTTTCCGTATTACTTCTAACATCACAACAACCTCCCCTAGCATCATAACAATAAGTTCTATCAATCGAGTATGGTATCACATATTAACTGCATATCATGTAGGTATTGACATTGATATTACAAGTGCTTACTTTGTAGACAAATGTCAATGAATAATATCATTATTCGAAAGTTTCTTTTCTGTAGGTTGTTTTTTTATTTATTTAATGTTATCGTTTTCGCGTCAATCACAGTCAGTGCGATATTTAATCATTTCTTTTCCATAAAAACTTCAACTACTATTTTACATATTTTTCAAGCTGAAAAATAAGGATATATCGTATTGGTATGGATCTACTACTAAAATACGCAAAAACTGTCATGCTCACTTCACGTTCATAGACCTAGTTCTACTCTGCTTACATTTCAGTAGGTACATACACACCGTTTACATTATTTTGCAACTAATTTGACGTGATTCCACCTGAAATACCCATGTCGAACAAAGATTATTTTACCTGGTAGCATTAACAAGAGAAATCTGTGAAAAATATTCGATGAATCAAATAACAGTCAAAAGAAAAAAATTTATTAATGTAAAGAAATGAACAACGAAACATTTACAACTTCTCTTCTATGTGGTCAATATTACTCATCGCGAGTTTTCTTTGAGGATGTTCTGATAGAAATGATTTTTATTGATTGGAAAGTGTCTTTTCTAGGAACGCAAGTACCGTCGATGAGTTACTTATGCCTGAGTGCGCTATACCGATATTGTCGTAGGAAGTAGCTAGATCAGGGTGATTAGTAGGCAGACGTTTTTCGTAGATTGTTGGAACCTTTTTCATATAATGAAAGTATTTTCGTATAGTGGTTCATGCTATCATATACAAGGGCTTTGTAAAACTCCCCTCATAATGTTTCAAATGAATATACACCAATCTGAATCATAAAACAATAGGGCTTTGCTTTATCCCCCTACTTGTCCTCCCCTCACTGAAGAGCAGTCATCAGTCTGAATACTTCCACTTGAATTCCTATGATGTATTAAGATTTCATTTAACTGTATCATTCGTCTGTTCTAATCTATTACTTTAGATTCAAGTTCTTCCCGGGTCTCTCTAACATGACTCAAATCAGTCCAATCCATGTCGATTCTTGTCGATCCCATATAAGGGCCATATCAGCTGCGTTCGAATTCGTTCAAATGTAATGACAGCTCCAGTTGAATATAGTTGCAATTCTAGTCATCGCAACAAAAGCTGAACAATGAATAGAAATTTGATTTCATGCGAGTTGAATTTGGTGCATTCTAAACTTAGCCTATCGATCTGAAGTACGTTTCTCATTCACTCACACACTCAAACCTTAAAATGTAATGATACGGTGATAAAAGTGCATCGCTTCTCGCGGCTATCGAATAATCCCTGTATGCCCAGGAATGCAGTATTCAAAATTTATTCATTATGGAAAAAGATGAACCTTCTTCTCGCGCAAGAATGAAAACAAATCCTTCAAAGAATGCAGATTTTGTTGTTCTCTATTGATGAATCATAGTAAATACGGATTATATGCTGCATGAATACGAGCAAGCATCCACTTGCAGAGCAGCGACACACACCTTTGACATATTTCTCTTATTTTTAACTAGCAACCAATTGTGTGTCCTGGTATGATGAGCAAATATTCATGGGTTTTTTCCCACTGTTATGATATTTAAATAGAAGCGATAAGATATTAGTAAGAGCGGAAACTAAGGCAATTGATCACAATTTCCAATACGCAACATCATGCTCAACGAACAACTGAAAAGTACTGAATCTCGTGATCTTCTTTCGGCGGTTGATAAGATGCGTGAAATATTGCATGAAGAAAAAGTGAATTTACCTGAAATTGTTGTTGTGGGTGACCAATCTGTGGGCAAGTCGTCTGTATTGGAAGCTATATCTGGCATTCAATTGCCTCGGGCACAAAATATTTGTACTCGCTGTCCATTAGAATTACGAATGAAAATAGCTCAAGAAAAGGAATATGCGACTATACGAAGTGGTTCCAATTCAAAGAACGAGAAGCGTTTTGATGATTTGACAATGATTGCCGATGAAGTCAGCCGATTGACGTCCGAAATTGCTGGTGACGGGAACAATGTCAGTTCAAATCCTATTTATTTGACTGTGTATAAACATAATATACTCTACGACTTGACCCTTATTGATCTTCCAGGGATCACAAGAAATCCATTGCCAGGTCAGGCAAAAAATATTCATGAACAAATTCTGGAGTTAATCAATAAATATATCGAACCACCCACTGCGGTAAGCGTGTCTATCATTTCTTATTCTCTGATCTATCTAGTACAATATTAATGGGAAAAAAAGAAACACAATTATTGACAATATGACACACTCAATTAGTGTACATATTTTATGACATTAGTCCTAATTGTCTCTGCAGAAAATGTTTCATGCATTCAAAATTCTTGAGATTTTGAAAAATAAATATTAAATTGATCGCTAATTTTCCACAGATAGAATTAACAGTTGTTGTTTATAGACTTTGCAGTAATTATTATGTGTAGAAAAATCTCTAAATGAAGACGATTAGCGTAGAAATGACATAGTATGAAATTTGATGTATAATTCATTTGAGTACGTCATTATACATTTACACTTCATGAACTCATGAATGAAACAATGAAAAAAACCATAGATTAAGTAATTAAGAAACCTTTTATCAAAATGCAAGGTCAAGAAAAAGAAGAGTAGCCTTATTTACAAGGAAACTACGTGTGTATTAGATGCCAGAAGTATCATTGTTTTCATAAATGACGTCAAATTTAATTCAATTTTTGAGAATCTCTTGTTGGTTAATAATTAATCACGTGTGAAGCTGATATTTGTATAGTCTTCTATCTTTTTAACATTCGTTGTCTATGCTCCGAGTTATATTGAGAAACCTACTTGAAATAGAAAACAATCGGCTCCGGAATCGATTTCAACGACATTGACTAGGAAATCTGATTTATATCTGAAAATTTCAAGCTAAAAGACTGTTGTTGAATTAAAGTTAGATTAATGAATTGGAAGTTTCCTTGCTGATGAGAAATTCTAATAAGAGGCAACAATAAATACATGAATGCATTTTTTGTCCGTATCAACAATATAGTCGACTTGTTTAGATTGTCTTACACGTCATTCCCGCTTCCGTTGATTTCACTACGTCGGAATCCATGAAACTTGCAAAAGTTTTCGATCCATCGTGTGAACGGCAGCTGATTGCGGCTTCTAAAATCGACAAATATGATAAGGGAATTGCAGAAAAATTACAGGGCCGTGGCTCAGGTTCGATGGAACTTCAATTAGGTTGCGTTGCAGTCCTTAATCGAAATCAAGACGAAATCGACCAGAATATAGCATTCGATGAAATGAAGCTTCGCGAAAAGCAGTTCTTTATCAAGCATACAGAAGCATTTCAGCGCCTTCCGGACGAATTCAAAGGCAGTGACCAACTGGTTCGACGTCTTGCTACTATTCAACAAGACCGTATTCGCTCCACATTTCCAGATATCATCAAAGAATTGAAAAAACAAGTTGTTGAGAAAAAGATTCAACTGAAGAAGATACCAGCTTCCATGGATACAGAAGTTGAATGCTGGAAACATTTTCAAGACATGATCAACGTCTTTAGGGAAAGTATTCAAGACAACGTAAAAGGCGAGTACGATCAGGTTGCATCGATGGAATCTGCCGAATCACCTATCACATTGGAAAAATTAAAAGATGATATCACGAACGATACCGATTCTGATGATGCCGATGCTAATTGTGAAGAAGAGTCAAGTTCGGCCGATGAGAACAACGAAAACCACATTGCTTTTCATATTTTCCAATTGCAGCGTGCATTTCAAACGGCATGTAGAAAGAGTTTTACGAATTTTTTTTCACATAAGTACCATCAAATTGTGCTTCGGGAGATTGATCGAGCAGCTGGTGTTTCTCTACCGAATTTCCCTAGTTACCAAATTATTGTAGGCCTCTTCCGAAAAGAACTGCAGAACTTGCCCAATCATTGTCTTGCATTAGTGGAGCTTATACATAAATACATATCAGAATGTTTGCTACGATTATTTGATCATGCATTTAGTAGTGCTTATCCTCGTCTGAAGGAACGTCTGAAAGACATGATCACGAAACGAT
Organism: Rotaria macrura; assembly: GCA_900239685.1. Classification (NCBI taxonomy): domain Eukaryota; kingdom Metazoa; phylum Rotifera; class Eurotatoria; order Philodinida; family Philodinidae; genus Rotaria; species Rotaria macrura. The sequence continues at coordinate 60,270 of OENT01000476.1, read as the reverse complement.
TAAATGAAGTCAAAGAAATTCTACTGCAACGTGTCCAAGAACTACTCGATATGGAACGACGTGTTTTTACACTCAATCATTACTATATGGATACCGTGAATAAAAAGAAAGAAAAAAGAAAGAAAGATGATGACCAAAATAGAGTTCGGGATCCATCACCTGTGCCAACTTCACGTGAGGCTTTGTCCAATGAAGATCAAGCGGCAATCGATATTCAAATTGCTCTGTATGCTTACTCCAAAGTAAAATATTTTACTTGATTCTTAAATATCATATAGGTACTAAGTATCCTTAGTTAATTTACGTTTAGCAAAGTTTGCTGAATCTGAAATCAATTTCATGTGGCGTAAATTTAACTTTGAAATAAATTAACAGGAAACTTCTATTCCTAGGACAAAAAATATATTATGTTTACTAGGATTCTGTCATAACTGTTCTATAGAATTTTAGACTATGCTTCGAATAAAATACAGTTTTGTACAATTAACTCACTTCGACTTGCATATTCATTGAAATCTTCACGAAAGATTGTTTCTCTTCTAGGTTGTGCAAAAACGTATCGTTGATACTGCTTCTCAAATATGCTATTACCACTTCATCACACAGTGTGCACTAAAAATTGACCAACTCTTAAGTAGTTCAATGCCTTCGTCACAACTTGTTCAATACATGCGTGAACCATATAAGCAAACCAATATGCGTAATATCTTGAAGCGTTCCATTGAAGCATATGAGGAAGCATTACAGTTCGGTCAAGCATATGTATAACATTTCTTACTGTTTTATTTTGTAGAATGAAAGTAAAAATAAATAAACAAGTAGATCGAGATCAAAACCCAACAATCCTACTTAAGAGTGTGAGGATCTGAATATGAATGATTTAGATATGGATATGGGTGGCACATAAATGAGATTGTGAGAAAGAAGTATGAGCGCTTCTTATTTTGAACACACTGAAAACGTTTTAATAATTGATGATACAATGTAAAATTATGATAAGTACAATTGCAGTAGGAAGTTACATTCTCTAATGAATTTCTAGTACTACAACTAATGTAATATTTACGATGATTGACTAAGATAGTACTCCAGTTTCACCAACAGCCAAATGCATACTTGCCACATTGACAACAAATTAATGGTCATTATATATTAATAAAAATAAGAAGAAACACAATCAGCAAGATGACCTCGAAGTTTCTAATACCAGTGTCTTTATTGACAAAAAAGAAAACATCGACAGTTTATAAAACTGATCTCCAGTGTTTCACGATCCTAATCTTTCCACTCCCCCCCACCTGTATTCTTTAGTTTTGGATACTTGAGGCTTTTATTTTAGTCTTTTCGATGCTGGATAGATAACGAGAAATTTTAGATTTTATTTTATTGCAAGATAAACCAATTATTAATAACAAATAGAAGTCGAATCATGACAAATCCACCCAAAAGAAAACACAGCAGGTGCTCTTTTCACTATCCTGTACATTTATCCGACGTATACGCATAATTCATTTACAAACATGGCTGTTTGTGGAATACATCTATTGGGTGTATAAAAATTCATCTCGAATTGAACTTCTTCAGAGAGATAGAATAGCAGGACTCTCAGAAATCTGGCACCCGATAGGATCCGAGTATCAAAAAAGTATCTATATCCTTTGATCTCAAAAGATGTCCAACTATCGGATACTGTTGAATTCACTCGAATACAATTAAGACCGTATTCGAAATTAGGATATTGCCGGGTCCAACATAACCCAATATTTCTTACTTATGCAGGTTTACATTTTATGATTATTATATGTAATGTAAAATTAAATCTTTAGTATTTTTCAGAAACGAATGAAACATATTTCACTAATCCATAGGAAATATTCTTCCTCCCACACGAGAGTTTACGATCATCCGAGAGGATATGACTGAATGTGGTTTTATTTACTTTTGAACCCACGTCCACATCTTCACAGATGATAAGATTTGAACTAATGCATCTTATATAAATAGCATGCTATTTCATGTTACATTTAAGCTACAAAAAGAAAATGTTGAGTGTTCTATGAATAGGGTACCATCCAAATGATTGATGAGTCTTCTTGTCGATTTTGAGCATGTTATCGATGAACATAAAGAATTCGGAGAAAAACATGTCACAAAATTTTAAAGGACACACTAAAATCTTAGCAGTTGTTTTTTTTCTTTAAAACGTTGAAATAAAAAAATGATAGGTCGGTCAATAGTGTCCTACAATTGTTTAAAGCGAGAACAAAGCACTGCTGGAAAGTTATGAAGGATTGATGCTTTTAGGTAGACACACTAATGTTAATCATGAATGCAATCAAGCTGACGATGTATTCTATTAATTGAGAGAGAAGAAAGATAGCATGATGATGAGAACAGAGTTTCAGTAAATTTTTATAGCATTTGAAAAAAGATCATTTCAGTCCTTTCTCATCAGCTATATTTGAGAAAAATAAAAACAATCGACTTTTATAGGAAAAGAATTCTTTTAAGCACTCTTCTAAGCATAAATAATGCTTAATCAATAAAGTACACTATCACACAAACTTAACATGTTCTCTTCTCTTCGAACATTAATTACTTGCAGGTACGAAGAAAGATCATGATGATTTGAAAACAGATTTCAGTATTTTATTTGTTATTAAGTATTTTGTAAAACAACATGAAAATATTTCGAAACTTCATAAACTAGTCAGTACTTGTTATCTATTCAGCATTTTACTCCTCAAATATTAGATTTGCTTTGCCAAAGACTATTCAATATTTGGCAGGAAAGTATACAGAGAGGCAGTGCAGACAGATAGCGAATTACGTCCCAAAAATTTTCGGATTAATTGATACTTCAACCCAGTTCTCTCCTCCTCCTAAGAATTTTACAACACAAAAGCCCAACTTACCTATCGTCGACAGATTTTAACCGTAGTTGACTAGTGAAAACTAAGTGATGTTATAAATTAAGATGTATTATGATATAAGAAAAATTTTCTCTGAAATATTTAACCAACACAACTTCCCATTCTGTTATAAGTGCTGCGGTACATGCCTGACATGTAGCGATTGTACATGTGTATTTTCTCAGTTGAGTACTCTTAGACACGACCTGTCCACGAGTTCTCTCGAAGAAAATACAACTGTCTCTTTATTGTTGATAAATGAAGCCTTTTTGGTTTAGCCTGTATCAGTTATCATCGAGTAAAAAAATAGACGAGAATTGAAACTTTGGAACAAAATAAGATCTAGATTGGTGTTAGAATTCATTGAGGCTCTTTCAAAATCGGCTAGGTTCGAATCCGATATTGAAAATTTGGAGCAGTCCAAATTTGCATGCAGGAACTTTTAGACTAGATGAGCTCTACCAAATGTCCTTGGTAGGCATTTGCACGATGGCTCTATTGTTGGAAACGGCAATAAGTACACGTAATCAGTTTCGTTTAAATTGTTTTGACTAGATAAAAAAGATAATGTTTTAAATTAAAAATCGAGCGAATATTTCAAAAAGAAACTCAAGTCAGTCGCTAATCTGATCATCATTCAAATAATGATTCCCGTGACGAAGTTTTCAATTTATTGGTTTGTATATAATCGCAAATTCTTATGCATTTAACTACTGCGAGAACAGCACAAAGCCTACATTCGATAACAGCACGCATTCATAGTCACTGTGTGTACGGACGTATTGTCAAGTAGCTCAATACTGAGCAAACATTCCGTCCGTAAACATTGTGATCGCTCATTATAAAAATAGATTCATGTGTTTCGCTTGCTTTGAAGCTAACCAGATGAAAGTGCTATCTCGCAGTATTCTTGAAGTATATTTGTTGAATACAGTTTTATTAATTTTTATACCGAAACAAAAGAAACTCGTATATAGTTCAATTTAATCTTTTGTCTTACTCATAGAAATCACTTGGGTGAAATCGAGAACAATTATTTCATGCATTTACATTAAAGCAATAAAATCGAATTGAGAAAAGATATAAAGTTGAATCACAAATTAATATGAGAGCATCCTAACATTATGCTTCGTTCAGCTTGCAAGCAATAGAAACGCTTGTTTTTTAGAAATATTTTGCATTTTGATAATCTCCTCTTATCAGTTATTAAAGCTACTACGATTCGTATAAAATTCTGCAGCCGAATCAACTTAGAATGTAGACTAAGAGATTGAATCAATTAAAGTATTCGTAATCATCTTTGACAAGTCGTTATTATTAATAGATATACACATGATACAGTAGCTCGATCATATCTTACAATTATTGCCATACTTAGGAGTCGTTACTGTTACAAAGAGAACAAGCACAGATGTAAAAGTTATTTCATAACTGTTTGCTGGTTTGGACCGATGAAAAGGCATTGATGTATGTGTCTATGTGTAGAAAATGATAAAGTTTAGGCCTTATGTAAATGTTTAATCAACAAATAAATCTATACTGATTATACTGATAGTTTTTTTTTTAAACTTAACGTGATAGTCTCCTGTATCAAGAAAATAGACTGATATGTTTTTATGATCGGTTTATTTTTATCAATCGGATAGAATTCAGGAATAAAACGTTGACAGTATCGTTAAGATGATTAAAGGTAGAATAAAAGTTGTCCACATCAACAGTATTAAAGTTTCAGTGAATTGTTGGAGAAAACTTGGCGAATTAATCGATTTCTGATGGACCTATCTCATGTCTATTGTGATCCTTGATTTCTTCTTAGAACTTATAGAAAAACATTGAGATTTGCTTAAGCGTGTACTCCTAGGTACCATTCATTGTTTTGTAAGTATTACTTGACCATTTTCATGAAAAATCAGATCCATGAAAACTTTCAGATCAATGATTAATCATGTTAGCATGAACTGGTGCAGCAACTGAAAAAACTGTATGCATAATACTAATGCACCGTCTTTACAAAAAACTCGTTAAGATGTTCCAACATTCCTTTTATGTGTGTCCTCTATTCTATTATCATATGATTGGTTATTAGGTATTATTCCTATAGAGTTGGTTGGTGAAAAACTTGCCAGATTTTGAAATTACTTGACTACGACTATTCTCCGCATCTTTTTTGCAGAGATTCTACTCTTACAATGATATCTAAAAAATCTTCGAAACGTCCATGTGTAAATAAAACTACTATAAGTGCTAGTACTGATAATCAACATATTACCAAAGTTTGCTTTCTATTTAATTTATTGTTGTTCTGTTTTATCTCTTGATATATAATTTTCTGTTGCAGAAAAGAAAAACTTCGAAATCAAATGATAATGTTGTGAAAAGCGTTCACAAAAAAAAGCGAAACATAGAAGAAATTCTACCGAACGAAGTTTGTTACCTTGCATCATTTTAAATTAAGTAAAATCTTTGTTTTCATTTTTGTCAGACATCATCGTTTGAACATCAAACTTCTCAAGATACTCAACCATCAATAAATTCAATAATTAGGGAACAAAAACAAGATACTTTATTCACTCATAAACTTGTTCAATTACTTGTAAAAGGATTAGAAAGTAATGATTTGAATTTACTTGATGTAAGTCAACTGATCAGTAACTTTTCCGACAGTAGAAATTCAAAGCTTTCTATTTATCGCAACATTAATGATTTTTCTTGTTTTGATCTCAGTATTATTCATAGCATTTTCTGTATCTTCGTACAAAGTTTTCTACTGCGGACCGTGTTATATCAAAGATCAATTTTCTCTTACAGCAAATACGATTGGGTGACGATTGCCTGAACTTTGATCGAAAATCAAAATGTTGAGAGAAAAATGTCGAAAACTAAGATAGTGATTTTCGAATAGTCTGTGGTTCAGAAAATAAAAAACGCCCAGGTACTAGACTTCAGTTCAACGTTTATTATTAAAGAAAAAGAAAGAGTGAGAGACAAATTATAAAGTAAAAATTTAAGTATTCATTAATCCACCTTAAATAATGTTCTCATTGTAATTGACTAGCATAGCTCTTTTTACCATGTTTTCAAAATATTATCGCTCTCTTTGTATAAAGATTTTTTCGTTTTAAAATTTTTACTTTCGGCCAACGTTGACTTTACAGTGGATGAGTAGCAAATATCATTGAAATTATTCCAATATGCAAAGAAAAACAAAGCCAAACTTTTATTTGACATTGCAATACAACTACTAACTAGATATGGGTCGCATTTTAAAGATTCTATGTCACTTTGTATCAATAAAGTTTAGAAATTTATATTTGTTCCATAACTGAATACACTTCGTTCAACAGAGCAAAATAAAGAATAATTGAAAGATTTGTAAACACTTGCAATCTATTAGGATCGTACAATGAATTCTCTTTTTGCGTTCTTAAATATAAGTATCTTGAGTTGATGATTCATTATTTTTTTTAATACTTGAACGTTGTTGCTGTGCGTGTGATGAATTAAATTCTTTTGCACCTTGACTTTTGAGATATGCAAATACTTCGCGTGAACCAGCTTCACGTGCCCATTTAAGCGGTGAATGTCCTTGATAGTCCGTTGCGTTCAGATTTGCACCACGATTTACAAGCAAACGAACAAGCTCAATATCATTATGTGCTGATGCAACATGTAATGGTGTCCAACCAGATGAATCTTTTGTGTTCAAGTCTACTTTGTATTTTAGTAAAAGACGAACAATATCATGATGACCTTTCGTAAATTCAAAGAAAATCTGATCTATATTTATTCCTGTTGCTTTTTTTGTGGTTTATTTCTAAACGGTAACTTACCGAGATCAACAGCACGATGAAGAGCCGTAATGCCATCGTTATTAACAATATTTACATCGATATCATATTTAAGAAGTAATTCTATACACGATACAGCATGATTTTTCACAGCTTCATGCAAACATGTTTCTCCCATAGAATCTTTATTATTAATGAAACCGTGTCGTACATCACTGTCATCGTTAGTCATGATATTTTCAATTAAATATTTTACAACATCATATGATTGACTAGTAGTTGCATAGAAAAGAACATTTCGCCCTTGGTTATCTCGATAAGATACTTGTGCGCCTGATTCGATTAACAATTGACATACAGTCTTATTTCCGTAAAATGCTCCGTACATTAATAGGGCTACTCCTAGATCAGGATCAGTTAAGTTTGCTAAACACGTTCTTTGTTCTGATGATGAACAGGAGCGTAATTGTCGTTCTAATTCGTCCCTATTATTCGTACATACTAACGTAAAGATTTTATCAAATTTAGATGTTTGTGATTGACCCATTGAAATGCGAACGATCTAAACTAAAAAGAAAAAGACAATCTATTTGATACATGAAATTTGAATCGAAGTAGTTGTTTTTTATGCAACTACATAAGCATATGATTATACGCTTGATTAATCATTCGTTTTACATTTATCGAGGATTGAAAGGAGGAGAAGAACGCAGATAATATGAATCATCTTTTATTTTTTCTTAGGAAGCTTTGTATTGTCGAAATAATAAAATAATTGAAAAAACAGTGCTTACAATACCGAATTCTATGCTGTTACCATTAATTGACTTTTTAAACGTACGTCTTAATCAAAGTGCTGAAAAGTAATATGAATATAGTTCTTAAAGTCAAGCAAGTACAATGATGAAATTATTCGATTGTGTATCTTAGAGGTCTTATCGCATCAAAATGGTTACGAACTTTATTAAGTATACATTCCTCGTATCTTATGATGGTAAGGAGAAAAAAATGAACACTATTTATCTTTGATTAATATGAAAACTTTTTAGTGTCCTGACATTAGGGAACGTTTAGGTCCCATGTATGAATTACTAGAATCGCATACAAAAATCTATCCAAAATTAGCTCGACTTCATGGGAAAATATTGCTTATCGCCTCACAGGTAATACATACATACAGAGTGTCCTGAAAATCCCCGAAAAAGTTTTACGCAAACTGTTCTTGTATAAGTCAAGAAATTTGGTTGTTTGTTTTATAGATCGATAGAATATGACAGAACTTGGAATAGAAAGTTTTATTATGGACCAATTTTGAATCACCTTTAGTTGTGAAACGAAAAATTCAAGTCAACTTTGATATTAAACATTAGAAGTAAACTCTTTTAGGAATGTTTTTTTATTCTTTTTTGAAAATAGTACAGTAGAAAAATGACAACGATGAAAGTTTAAAAATAAATTATAGACGAAGAAATTACAGAAGTTCCGGATTCGTTTTTGAAAATATGCCATTATTGAGTTTTAAAATTAGTGTATCAATCAACTACATTTCAGGAACAAGACGTCATCGAAATACAACTGAAAATCTCTGTAGAGCATTCGTTTATTTTTACGGTGCCGCTTTTTAATGAAATGATTTATCGATAAGTATAAAGTTGAAATCATTATGTATACTAGAGATATAAATATTTAATTGGATTCAAAATTAGAATCTATAACGGAAACAAATTAATTCGAAATTAAAATACCTGGAATGATTCTGTATATATTTCGAAAAGCAGAGATTTAGGTATTTTAATTGACAAGAACCACTTAGAACATTTTTTGTGAACCGAATTATACAAAAAATAAATTCAACGAATATACAGTGTATTTCGGAAAAGGCAATCACATTTCTTGAGTTATAGTCAAAATATGTGTGTCAAATTTTCTCGACGATGACTGAGACACCCTTAATGTACTGCTGATGACTAATAACCATTGATGCTATGTATAGATATAAATGTTGGATAGATTCTTTAAATATACCGATAATTAAATGAATAAAAATAAAAAGCAAGTAGATGTATACGTATATACGTTAGATATATTTTCCATTAGGCAACTACAAATGAATGAAGCTAAAACAATCGAAGTTGTCAGAAAAATCATTCGATCAAAAAGATAAACTTTCCATTTCCAATATATCTGAAACTTGAGCAAATTAATTCAGATTCATATAGATAGCAGCAGCTTAATGCAAGGTGATCATAGATAAAGATATCGGTACCTTTCTGAGATTTATGAAAAATCCACGATCCCAATATTGTGAAACTGCAAAGAATGCTTATTTTCCGTATCTTTGGATACAGTTTATTCATATGAATATTTCTTTACGCATGATCATTGCTCAAGTGACTCGATAAAAATAAGATGTTACTGAAATTTATGGACATTTAAATAATACATAAAGTACTTACACACATTAATAAATGTAAGGTCAGTTTTTAAAGAATATAATTTTTGTTCGGACTTCTCAGTAAGACTAAATATGATGAATCCAGAGTTAACGTTGAAGTTTTTAATTTTTACAGATATCATCTTGAGTCTACGCTACTCTACGTCTTAGGCTTATGCATATAGCAATGATCATGTTAAGAACTAGCGAGTATTTTCTAATTTCAATATTAATTACGAAAATTTTCCGAAACATTTTGCATGAATATGCTAATAAATAAGAATCATTCACTTTGTTGACAATTAGAATACACAAAATGTATCATAGTTTCTCCATTGTACGTAATTATAGTAGCTCTATTCTATAGAATCTATACTGAGCCACACTTTGGCCAGATCATGCGATCTTAGTCTCGACGAAATCATACTTTCACAAACTTTCTGAGCCATGGAGAAGAAACATTGCTCAAGTATCTGTCATGAATAATTTTTAATGTTTCTTTGACATATATACACTTCAACATTTGTGTTACATGACGTATCCGAAGAAATTCAATCGTGCCTGTAAAGCATACAAAGAGATTCATGATGATCACTTTTTATCTAGATTAATAATCGTAATCAGGTATCGTCAACTAACGATACTAAGCTTTCAACAGCATCATCATTGGTATTCGAAGGTAACTTTTTGTTAGTTCGCAATTTCACTTATTTAATCATTTGATAAAGACGTATCTGATGAAGATATTGATGGTGACCAAACTCAAGATGAATTAATACCAAGTCCATCTGAATATGATGACTATTCTGGCTTATCTGATGACCTTGATTTCGGTTTGGAAAACGATGATAATGAAGATGAAAATAAAGAAATCAACGAAAGTGATACAGACGTAAGTCTTTCACCTACTACTGTCAAGACAAGAACGTTTTTCTCGTATAATTTTTGCATTAGATTACCTTCCAAGCAAATGCTTATTCGAAGGATGACGACGAATCGTCCTAGTTTTTGTTTTCATTGTATTATTATCGGAAATGTTATCAACAGAAATTTTTTTTTCATAAATCTTATTTTATTTTTCTAATCGTGTATAACAAGTAATGATACGGATGCTGAAATAAAAATTGTACAAAAGAAAACCAGGATTTGATTTAACGCCGAGAAGTTAAATTACGAATCTAAAATAAACATGAAATTACATATAGTGATTGAATATTAGAAGAAGATTTTCTTTACATACCACGGAGAAAAGTCCGTTTGTTATTTGAACTGTATCCGACAGAGACTTCGATACCTAAATTTCAAATGCAAACGTAGTGTAACATATGATAATAACAAAGTTGTACCGTATTTCGAACAGAGGCCAGAGTTTGAAAGTCGTCTAGACGTCTTTCAAGAAAGTTGATTGTATCGAATTTATTCTGAGATAGATCTTGAATCATATAAACTTCTGCACTTTTATAAACTGCTGCAAGTAAAAATCGTTTTGAATACCAATTTATCTATAACAGGGAATCATAGCAATAATAATAATAATATAAAATAATTATTTACATCGGTCGATGTATCACCAACAGCATACCAAGCTTCACTCGATAAGTCTAATAAATTTTTCCAACTACGTATCGCATTTTGAGGCAACGCTCCTTGTGCTAAAGCCTAGAATAGTAAATGAAAAAAACTAAATTAATCATAATTCTCAAATGTATATTATGCTTTTAGTTTTATCATCGAGTCAAATCATTTAATTTGTGATTTTCAAGCGATGACATACCCTATATTGAATATAGAACAATGTCTTAAAAGATGTATGATTAAAAAGAATTGAAGAGAATACGAACGGGATTCCACGTTCATTTTAAGAATAAGAATATCTCGTCTCCATTCATTTAAAATAAAAAGGGGGATAAAAACAGAATATCCAATACAAGTCATACGTAACGATGAAAGCTATTGATGCTGATGAAAAAGCATTCGTTCTAATTCCCATAAAACTAGAACTACAATATTATCTTTGCCTACTATAAATGTCTTTTTAATGATCTATTAGATGAGAAGTAATACTTCATCTTTATTCGAACTGTTGAAATAGTTCTCCATCTCAAAGGCGTGCGGATTTTAGCATCAAAATGATATGTTAAAGTACACTATCTTTTGATAGTGTACTTGACGATACAATTGATTAGATTTATTGAAGGATACTCATGAATAACTTATATTTTAAATCATTTTCATGCCACATTTTTCATCTTTTTACTATTTCGCCACATGAACGCAACAGATTTGACTCACTCATTTGATTTTAGTGCGATCTAAATTTTTCATACTTTATCTGGCAACAAATTCATCTAAATTCTCGTTTCAAAATATTGAACAATCATGAAAAAAATTCAAAGAGAAAGCTAATTGTTTTGAAATTCACGAAAAACCATTATATGTTAATTTGAAAACCGATACATATAAATGGATTTAATAACTGAACAGTAGTTGTAGTAACAGTTTACTGTCTAACGAGACTGACATCCACTATCGAAAGTGATAGAAATCAAACTAATTCTTATTTAGATATCATGTATGAGTTAGATTAAACATATTGTTCACCTGATTCCATGTATTAGAATAAGGTATGACAAGATTTAGTCTATATTTAAGACCTTCCATTAGTAAATGACTGCCTTGTAAATTCTCTCTAAAATAAAACGAAACAAATCTATTCATGATCAATACTGTTGCCTTGAAAGTCTTACTTATTTCGCTGCTCCTTCATATAAGCTGACATTTTACAATTCGCATCACGCATAAAATATTCAATAAGATCATAACCATTAGTAAATAATCCTTCGAGTGTTGTTGGTTGATTACTAGCATGTATGCCTATGTTAGAATAGTGTCGATATAGTAATAGTTTCGCATAAGACATGTACTAATGTTCGATATCGAATTCAAGAATTAACTCATGTCAAGGAAAAATTCCCAATAGAAAACGAGAGGTAGCGATGATATTTCTATCGAACCAAGTTTAAATATCATTAAACTTATTGAAATACGAATTTCTCATTTGTAAAAGTTCAAATATGAAATTCTTCTCTAGACTTGGTCGATTTGATAACATTCGTTTTTTCCCTGATTTTGATGTTGACTACTAATGTTCTCATGAAAAGATTAGCAACAAACCCGCTTGAATCGCTTCTATTGTCCATCCGTAATCATCAACAAATTTTAGGGATTCACGTAAAATATTATCACGAAAATCATCTTCACGCTGAATCGGAATTTCATTTGTATTACTAAAATGAAGATTTGAAAGAATCATTGTTCTTTTTATATTCCGAGAAAGCATAAAAAATTTCTTGCTTCGTTGTATCAGTTGTTTTCTTATCAAATGGAGATTCTTGTGAATATTTTGTCGTTGATGTTGGCATATCATGTGCACCGAATATTTTCGATTGACTCGAACTTTCATATTTTGCTATGTCTGGATTAATTGTTGGTGTACCTTTAAGTTGTAAAATATGAGTATTAAATGGATTAGCAATAGTTAGTTCACTTTGTGTTGTATGAACTGCTCCTTCATGTTTAGCCGCATCACCTTTGGCAGACGTTGGAACAAACGTAGTCGCTGTAGTACCTAATGAAGACGTATGTGCTGAGCTTGAACTTTGAACCGACCTTAAAAAATAGTACAACATACGATAGTGTCACTTTAATGATCAATATTGAATATCGATGTCATTTACAAAACTTTTCCACTGTCATTAAATACTGCTGTACTTTTGGACAAGGGTTCAATTGTTTCTGACGGTTGCGCAGCTTTGAAATCATTTGATACATATGCTTTTTTCGTCGTCTCTGATGGTTTCAGAGGCTGTCCTTTTAAATTGATATCATTCTCTTTTTTGTTATTGTTTGACAAATATCGTTGTTGTATCAAGACATTTGTATTTGAAGGATACGAAGAATAATTAAAAGAATTAAACACATCGATAGCTCGAAGTACTCTATAGGTTCCAACTAAGTCACAGAATTTTTTTTAATAAAATCAATTCGTGATGAACTGAATACAAACCTCGAAGATTTATTAAGCGTTGCATCAATATTGAAATGGATAGTATTAAAATTACACGATGTCGTCAAACAGTAAGTTAGTTATATATGCTATATATATGTGCTGTACGAAAGCTAATTGTTATGTCGCTACCATCGATGTAAGAATTGTAGGAAGTAAGTTCAGGAAAAAAATCTTTACTTCATTAATTTACACTTTACAAAAATCTACCATTTCTATTTGATTTTGTTTCATGTAACTCGAACCGAAGCGGTCCTCTATTGAGAATTCTATTGGTTGATTGAAGTGACCGTTAAGGAATTAATTTCTTTCCCGTGCTTATCTACCGATTTACCATCATATTGCTATGCGATAGATTTCTTTAGAATTCTTCTACTTTTAAGAATAAAAACTCATGGCATCGGTAAAGAAAGATGATGAATTATATTCATTTGATGTACCAGAAACAGCTCGTCATTCGGGTGGCTATACAGTTTACAAAATAGTATTACAAGTGACACCAAGAGAATTAACAGAAAATAGCTATCAAGTATGTACAACTCATCAGCATACACAGAGATCTATCAAACTTTTCAAGATCAAAGAAAAAAAAACAGAATCAAGAAAATCGAATACGTTTTTGTTAAAGTGTATATTTCATGACAGTCTTCTATCGACTATAAGGTGATCTTTGTCACGTGTGGTGTGATGATCTCGCTAGAGTATGTCGACAGGGATATTTTCGATTAATATTCTTCTGTCTTTTCATTTTTTACTTATCAAAATCCTTATTGTTTTTTATGCATGCAAATACTTTCATTTTGTTTTATTTTATAAAAGAAGATGTGTAATGCACACTTAGTTGCTAACACATAAAATTTTACTTGATTGTTTGAGTGATTTCTGAATTTATCCAAGTTATTCTTTTGACACGAATTACACAAGAACTAGAAGTTTCGGTAGTAACTAACTTTTTTTGAGCCGCTCTAAGACGATTCTGTAGTGAAAAAGAAAACAACTATTATCCATTTCAGCATTCTCTTTAAACAAAATCTTTCTTGTTTTTGTGGTTGATCTTATTTTTTTTTCTTCGTTTCTATCCGAAGAAAATGGGAAGAATACATTCGATGTAGATGAATTTTAACTTCAAGAATGCACTTTCTAGTTGTAAATTTGAAGTTTAAATCGTTTCAGAATTTTAAAGAGTATTTTTCTTTTTTTTATAATGTGAATGATTGGGGATGAATGAATCCTTTTTTGCATTTCATCTATTATCTTTTATGAAAACACATCACAGTTTCGATACCATTCTATTAAAATAAAAATCAGATCAAGATTGTTTATAAGAGAACAATAGAAGTTCGAAAGAGTTTTTTCTTCATTTCTTTTTAGTTATTTTTCCACATTCCAACCTGTCGATAGAATTCTTTTTTAAACATATACATCACTGAAAGACAGTTGAATTTTGGGACACGAAATTGAGCTTCTGATAGTTCAGTCTGATTTAAAGAATAAAATAAAAAAAGCACAAGAGAATAACTTTTTATATATTCGAGTCGACATTCATATTAAAAATTGAAGAAAGCTGTCACTCTGTTTAGATACAATTATCTTTTTATCAGATAAAAATATGAAATTAGAAGTTTTATTTATTCATTAAGAAGTTCACTTTTCGCTCAGCTTACAACTGTTCAACAATTATCGAGTTCGCATGCGCTATTCGATTTTCAAGTCTTTGATAGATTCATAGATTTATGTGTTTTCCCGTGCTCAACGCTAAACGGAATTTGTGTGATCGATTTTATCGTGAAAATAGACCAGGAATGACACGAGTTCGATAGCACTATACCAATCTGTAGATGAATTATTC
This sequence comes from Rotaria macrura, assembly GCA_900239685.1. Classification (NCBI taxonomy): domain Eukaryota; kingdom Metazoa; phylum Rotifera; class Eurotatoria; order Philodinida; family Philodinidae; genus Rotaria; species Rotaria macrura. Next base: position 45,221 of record OENT01000476.1, on the reverse strand, counting down.
GCTCTGCATAGTTGTTGCTCCAATCGCTAAAAATCATTCCACATCGAAATTAAAAATTAACGAGCTCGACATCGATTATTTCGCGATGAACGCCTTACAAAATCTAACTCAGATAATCGCCTTAATTATGAATGCGAGTACCAAGGAATTCTTAACATCATGAGATGTCGCAAGTTTGCATATACTTTTCATAGTTCGTTGACATTGGTAGACGTTGATTCGGTGTCTTGTCTAATACATTGATGAAGACTCAATTATCAGGAACTCATCTGTTACTGTACCGTTGCATTTATCAGCTGAAAAATGTCGTAGATTCAAATTATTGAATAGTGAGATTTGATTCTCGTATTCAGCAGGTAGACATTTTAGATAAATCTTCACTTTTCAACTTTGTGTTAGATAGCTCATCAAGATATTTGATGTGTTGTAGACTCTACCCTGGTTGCAGAAAGAAAATCAATTAATTCTTCGACTAGTTCAGAACGACATTAGAATTTCTATTCTCTTTTTTCTAACCGTAAGAAGTGTGAGTTAGTATTTGATCTCACTAGTAGGTAGCGTGAAAAAGGTAAAGGCCAGTCTTTACCACATGTAACATAGGATTACTTCAATGATTTAAAAAAGTTTTTGAGCTTTTGAAACTGTTGACAAGATTCAAAAAATTATGATACACTAGTCGATGATAACATATTTAGTAAGAGTGATGCTTTCTCAATCGAATAATGTCTAAACGAGTCTGACAATAATACTTGTGCGTATTTTTCATCATGTTCTTTCTTTCGTTTCTCTTGATACCATGTCACTTATGTTTTTACAAGAAGCATGCTGCTACTGTGAAATCATTGATTTAGTACTCATAGGACGTATCACAGCAAATGGAATAGATACCAAGCTTCTATTCAATCGTAGCTGTTAACGTTGTCGATACTCGGTACTCGGCTATATCGAAAAAATACCTGAATAACTGCGCTTACCCCTCCTAAATTTGTTTCGATACTTGCATTCATTCAAATACAGTTTTATCATGATGATGAGAGAAAATTCCCCAATCTTCTTTCTTTTTTGAAAAAGAAAATAATCGATTTGTGTAATACAATAGAAGTGAAGCATATGCAAAAAGGTAAACAGCAACTTCGTTCCAAATAATCGGCACCAGACTACATGAGATCTTTTTAATAAATAACGATCTTCAATTGACTCGTACGAATAGTTCTTCTTTAATTATTATGATGCTTGTACATAGTAAAGTGATTTAAAAAATCGCAAAAATAATAGCATTTTCATTTATTTCGTATCGTTTCATGGTAATAGTGATAATACTGTTATTCAAATAGTGTCAGATTCTTCGAATGTTCCCCACTCAAGTTTGAAGGAATAAAATAAAAATCGGCCCATTTTCGTAATGACATCATTCGTTACCTTTTTCTTTTCCGAAAATTTGTATCTTTCATAGAACACCACAAAGAATTCTAATGAAGGTTCGTGAATGCTAAAGGCGAAAATAGAAATACTTTCGTTCGTACACTAGATTTTCTTTCGGTGTAAAATTGACAATTAGTTAATCTTTTGACTATCGATACTAATCCGCAAGACCTAGTTACTAGTCATGAACAGAAATAGGTTAAGAAGATAATGATTAGCATATCGATATGAATTACGTTATTTTCGTGCAGAAATGAAAAACAACTCATAAATGACATAACGATTACATTTAACACTAGTCCGATTTGTTTTCTTTTTATTCATGTCAGTTAAACTCAATTTAAATTGAGAATGAATTTTTTCTTTCGAAAAAGAAAAACTATCTTTCAAGAATGAAATATAGTTGGATTTTGTGAAACACGACTATCTTTAAAAGGAAATGCGATCAGTTATTTTAAGTACTATTAGTATTGATTTCGTATAGAAATTATACATGCTCATGGATAAAATATATTCTATATAGATCATAATTCACCTTCAATCTTAACGGTTTTTATGTTTCGCCAAAAGAAACACATTTTACAAAGTTCGCAAACTATTTGATGCTTGTCATTTGTTGCAAATTAAATCATTCGCGAAACATTATTTTGGTTGATTCAACTTTGATCGAAAATAAAAATGTCGACAGATACTTATCTCGAAAATTTATACTAGAAAAAAATCGAAAAATAAAAGTCTAGAACGTGGGAAATCGAAAGATAGAAATGTAGAAAATCGAAATATCTTATAGTAACGATGCCGAACTGTAAATATAACGAAAGTTAGTAATGTTGTCTTATTTAAATTTCGAAGTTGTATAAAGTATTCTTCGTTAATGAATAATCGACACTTTATTTATTTGACTTTTAGAATTAATACTGGTAAAAAAAACGTTTTCCGAAGAGAGAATTTAGACTACGCGAAGAATTTAAATTGAAAGGCAAATCAGTTACAATAGTGAAAGTACTGTATATTTATTTTTTCTTGATGCCAACATTTTAAGAAAAGCCGGTTAACAGGGGCTGTGGGTGTGGGCATCTTTCTTTTCTAACACTGAACCGCCCCCCCCCCCCCCCCCCCCCCCGCTCCCCCAATCTCGTTATTGCGTCATGCTTATCATAGAGGATATTAAATCTTTTTCTTTATTGCATCTGAGACATGTTAAATCAAATTCATCGTGGAAGTTTTTATTTTACTTTGCTTATACCCCTATCTTAATCAGTTAGCTGTGAAAGTTATAAAAAGTAATTTGGTATCACAGTGAAGATTTAAAAATAAAACGTTATCTATTATATCGACTTAATATTAAGTATTTAATTCTTCAGCTTGTATACTGGAAACGGTACAATGACATTCGAAAATTATATGAAGCTCTTCATCGCTATCATCAAGCCATTTATCGTCCCGGTAAATTTCCTGATTTTCCAGATAAATCACGATTTATGGGTACGTATTCTTTGATCTCGATAAAGTTAATAACACATGAACAATAAGCACAATGTCCTTTTTAGAACGTTTCGATCAAGTCATTCTTGAGGAAAGACGTGTGGCTACGAAAAATTTTCTCAACTATGCTTTACAGCACTTATATTTACGAACACATGATGCTTATTTAAGCTTTTTCCAGGTGAATTATATTGTGATTAATTTTCACAATTATCTATTTATGTCGATACAGTTTAGAAAGGTGAAAAAGTTCTTCTACCTGATATCGAAACAACTACACTACAACCTGAAATTGTCAATTCACAATTGCAACCTGAAACAACCGAGACGCTTACACCATCCACTCCAATACATGAATCAGTAATTGAACCAAAAACTGATGAACTATTGTTCACCACAGAAGAAGAAGAAAACATAGAACATGTAACTAATTCATGTGCTCAAATACTTGAAGATCTTACTGATCTTCAATTCGAACAACAAGAAGAAATAGCCCAAGAAAAAGAAGAGTTCGATTTGATTCAACAAGAAGTTAACGAAGCTGCAAGTAAATAATCAAATATTATTTTATTGTTTTTCTTGAAAATTTTTCATGAGTTTTTCTCCATTATGAATATAAAATTGGATGCTTTTCTAAGAAAAAAAAATTTATATGATTATGTGTGTCAGCCTTTCCTTTATTCTTTTGCATGAATAAAAGTGCCCAATCACGATAAAAAAGAAGAACATTCGGAACACATGTCGACTAATACATCCAAAACATTTCCAATGGAATATATCAAATAATTGATCTAAATGCATGATTAAATTAAAATGGAATAGGGGTCATCAACAGAATATGTCTATTATTGAAGCGATTTTTTCCTGAAGTCATATATGATTTTTTTTCTGAATAAAAGAATGGATTGTCATTGAGTAATAGAAATGCATAGAATAAACTTTCGTTTTGTTTTCTTCAGTCTATCTACGAAAGTTTCTTCTTATCATACACTAAGTTGTGCACTACGGTAGGACTATCAGAGCACAGCTTGAAATAATAATGGTAGCGGTATATTCTTGATTTCATTCAAATCAAGAACAGAAGGTTTTCGATATCAACGAAGAGTCAAAGTCTTCTACTGTTTCAGTTGTTTTCAATTTCTATACACTGAGTTCATTCGAAGTATATGTATACCTGAAGGTATACTTTGTGTGAAACACATTTTAGAATTCATGGATAACGTTTTAAGGCGAGACTAGATTTTCATTCATGTATGAGGATATCTTATTGAAGGATCTCGTCTTATGCAATCCACATGCAAGCGTACATGCATCGTGTGATTTAGAAACTATCGCTTTACTTTTCGAGAACTTTAAAAGATTTGTTTTTCAAATTATGCTGTACAATATCGATGAGCCAAGTTTGTAGTACTATTTTTCAGTACATGGCTATTATCTAAGTTGATAGACTCTTATATAACGAGGAGAGTTAAATCTTCTTCATACGGAATTACTAGACTGTTTGAGATGTTAACTAAAACAATGAATAAATGTTAGAAACTTCCACTTTACACGAAGTCAGTGACATGCATGTCGATCTCCATTTGAATATACATTTAACAATTGATTCTATTTGAAATAATTCTTTTACTTATTTTAAATTGAATTAAATTCCACCTCTGTCATGACATATCCTCTGATTTAGTATTGTGTAATTATGCGATGTGGAAAGGTCTCTTTGAAATATTTTCTTTGAAGATTTATCATATCATTGAAATTCAAATAAAGATTGTAGATAAAGTAACAGTTAGAATAATTATATTGATTGAATGTAATACAGGAAATATGATAGCTCCCGTTCGATGAAAAATTTTAAGATCATGGGTTGTAAGAAACATAAAATTTCGACGTTAAACTCAAAATAATTCCTTTTTGTTTTTTGATTCAGATTTACTCTCATTACCATTGGCTACAACAACGAACAAAAAGAATTCATCTTAAGTGACTTTCGATTTTACTTCGTTGATTTTGTATCTCTAATCAAATGTTTGATCGCTCGATATAAAAATAATTATTTATGATATTCAAAAGTAACAGCTGTTATTGTGATGTTGTTTTTCAAAAGAAAAAGATCGATTGTTAAATTAATTTTTCTAATAGGGGAACTATCCTGTGTGACATTCGTCATTGTTATTCATATTAATTATAGTTGAAGATCTCCGTAAGATTAATAGAGAACTAAAAGAGTTCACACGTTTACTTTTTTGTTGTCGAGTTGCAAAAATTTAACTTGATTTTCAATCAAAAATATTCTTTCACGATGCATCTTCTCATAATTTTAGAATACGTTTCCAATTTCAGTCGAAAACAATGCTTTTTCGTCTAGATACTTGATTTGAAAAATTGAAAATTGAAGATCGTCAGGAAGGAGTTATGTTTTCAATTATCATAAAAATTGTTAGAATTATCCCAAGGCCAAATTCAAGATTTGATACTACATGAGTTTTAGTCTTCGAATACTCTACATATTAATTTACTGATATTCCAGTAAACCATAATTTAACATCAGAGATGCATTATGAAATCTGGTTCGACTTTCAAAAATCTTATTGAGATCTCTGTTTAAAGTTATTATTAGCTCGGATGACACGTATGACTCGAGATACCTTTACGAAGCCTATGTCACAATATTTCTGACTCTAATGATCTATGTTTATTTCAGATATAGATTTTGTTTGATATTTGCAAAAAAAAAACAAATCTTTTCTCAATGTTAAATAATCTACGCCGACATATCAATTTGAAAGACTTGTTTCCAACTCGATGGAGCTTTGTAATTTTTATCTCATATATGGGTCTATTTATAAATCAGGGTAAGTCAAGTGCAAAATTGATATTTTAAACATAAATATTCTTGTTGCGTAGGTCTATTAGTTACTGGATCAAAAACAGCTACACACTCGTACAATTATAATACAATTGTTGTTGTTTTACTTACGGAATTCGTCAAACTTGTAACTGCGTTAACAATCTATCGACAAACGTAGATATTTATTTTAAAAAACTGAATTACAAATTATGAATTTCTTTCTTACAGTCATTCAATCAGTCAGATGAGAAAAGAAATAACTGATAATCAAAAAGGTAAAAATAAATGGCTAGGAGGGTTTAGTAAATTGTATATTCAGTTTTGAAAAAATCAGTTTCTTTTTGAAGCTATAGATAGAAGCGATATTTTTTGTGTCATAAATAAATTGATATTATCGAAAAAAGTAGGTAATGCATGAATATATTTGGTAGAATTTATCATATGAAGAGGAAATAGTTTTAATCAATGTTTATTAATCTTGCTGAGTAGTTATCTAGCATGTCAAGTGCTTATGGGAAACAAGATTTTGTTTTTTTTGAAAGAAAATAACCACCGCTTTACAGACTTTCATATTGAATTTGACTGCTGTAATTTAAAATGGGGAAGAGTTGAAAATGTCACTTAAAAATCATTACGCACATAGAATTCATAATCATTATTGATTGGTCAATATCAAAACAGAAGTTTACAGTAGAAAAAAATCTCCAGTATGTTGTCTTGTTGAAGATTCTGTTGGATTATGTTATGCAAGAAATTCACACTTTTCTACTACCATGAATTAGTCAACACTTAGAGTCGGGGACTATGTGTCAGTGACGATTTTCCGATGAATTTACGAAAAAAAATCTATCCATCATAATGTCTGTCATGTTCTTTGTGACTTTTCATACTTCTCTGATCTTATTTCTGTATTAACCTCTTGGATACCGCTGTCTTCAGGCTGAAGACAAGAAGAACGAAAGAATTTTTTTTCGTTGTGTCATATCGATAAACAGCTGTGAAACGAAATCTTCATCAGTATGACTGTATCGATCCACGATTAATATATGATAAAATATATATGAATACAGCTGATTCACGATCATAGAATGCATTAGAGAGTGATTTTTCGATTTTTCTATAAGCTCGTAAAGAATGCAAGAATTCTCGGGATCCAGGAGGTTAACTATAGAATTGAAACATTTCTATCCGACGAAATAGATCTCAGAAATATTCTAGCTTTAGTGATAATGAACTAAATTCATCAATAATGATCTTTCAAAAGAACTTAATTAAGATTATTTTTCTTTAGTATTTATCCTTTATTTTATTCCTTCGGCATTATATTGTTGCTATAATAATTTGGCTTTTATAAATCTATCTTCTTATGATCCAACAACCTATTTTCTACTTCTACAATTTCGTGTGGTCGTAACAGGAGTTATATTTCAAGTAAAAACTATTGAATTTTTTTTTCATATCTGAATGGTTATTTTGAAAAATACCTATTTTCAATTCAGTTTCTTTTTAACAAGCGTCTAACTCGTCTTCAATGGTTATCACTTATTCTGCTCACATCGGGTTGCATAATTAAACAATTTGAACATTCATCATCATCTTCATCATCATCATCATCATCTTTAAAAATCTCGAACAATAATTCGACTGTATCTCAATTAGGTCAACATACTGTTGAAAAAGCATCTTCACTCGTTAGTGTAAATCTCATATGGATTCTTGTTCAAGTATTTTGCTCTTGTTTTGCTGGTGTCTATAATGAATATTTATTGAAAAGTGATCGAACAAATCAAGTGGATACAATGTTACAAAATGCTTTCATGTACATTGATTCAATTGTGTGCAATTTGATTTTATTAATTTATTTCGATCATCAACAACCGACGATATCAGCCATGGATAAATTATTCGATACATTAAAAATAATACTATCAGGGAAACAATCTCTAATAGTACTTATTATAATTAATAACGCTGCGGTCGGAATCGTTACATCACTATTTCTTAAATCAATGACGGCTATATTAAAAACATTTGCTAGTGCGTTAGAATTATTATTCACAAGCATACTTGCTTGGATAATTTTTGCCATACCTGTCAGTATATATACTTTCATTGCGATAATTATTGTTTCAGCTGCGGTTTATTTATACTCAACAAATCCTGTGGTTAATTTACCTAAATCCAGTACATTAAATGTTTTACCCAATTCATCAATTAGCATTAATAATGACGATACGAATTCGAAACTCTTGAATATTGGAAATGAACAAGAAAAACGTTTAATTGTTTAAATAGCATATTTTTATTTTTTGATTGAAATTTCTTTTGGCTTCTTCCTGTTTTGTTTTGTTTTTTTGTTATATGCAGTACTACTTATAACTCATGTTTTAAGGACAAATTTTCATAAAAACATTTTATCTGATATTTAAAACAAAAGTAATCATGCGTTGAGTTCAATAGTTAAAACATCTGGTGAGTCAGATCACAAATGGTTTGAAACATCTTTGGTATGTTATATTAGAACTCCATTCAACTAACATGCAGCCTTCTATCAGTGGTACTGACACTGATCTTTGCAATCTTTTTGAGCCCGAATGCAAAGGATCATTGTGCTAACTGTCTCTAGCACTCTTCAGTCAGTTTAGAAATATCGGATGGGCTGTTCCTTTTTTCCTGTTCCTCCTTATTTACAGTATCTCGTCTCAGCTCAGAGAGGTCTATGCTGATGTGGCAGCTGTGTGCTGAACTTTTCTTAATACTGTGGTGGTACAGCAGCGACAACTCGTTTTTTTCAATATCCCGGTGTTGCGTGACAGCAGTTGAAGCTTTTTTGTATTGTTGTTTTCGAAAAAATCTGCAACGCTTGAAATTCTAGTTCTCTTGTGCTTCATCAAAGAAAATTTCTTTCTCAGCCAGCACATTTGCAGGACTATTTCATTGTCTAACATAAACACAATTATTAACATCATGCGATTGTGTCATGATGTTATTTTGGAGCATATATGTATATATAACAATTCCGAGATGCATATTCTATCTCATTATAATTGACATACATGTCAACAATTGAAATCTTTGCTCAGCACAATACGCAAAGTATTGTTAGCTTTTTTTTCACTGATGACTATCGAATTATGTGTTATGCTAAAAGTTACTTTACCTTGAATATACTACAAACGACATTGAGAAACGTACTTCTCAAATTGACTAGCTACGAATATGAAGATGTGTTCATCTAAAGAGATAACACTTTGCTCATGTTAAATCAATACGGGCTTCATCCAATTACGTAAACGTTAATAATTTTTCATAATTAGAATCTAATCATTGAAATTGTGTAGTGATTTGTAATTAGTGCGTATGTTAAATTTTGGAACTCTTATGCCCTAGATTTTGATCCAATCTGAAATTATAAGAATATAATTATTAAAGTTCCTAACTCTTATCTAATATATTATGCAAGATACACTTTTAGAAAACTCAAACACATACACGCATTGAAATTAGTGCACATAAAAGGTATATAGTTTTTCTCTTTGCCACATTAAATCACACCGTGACAAAATGCAATTCATGAAATGTAATGCGAATCATTGGTTTATTTATTTAAAATGAAAAAGGATCAAAACGTATCAAACTTCACAAAAAAATTGTGGTAAGTGAAACATCTAGCTATGACAGCATGCGCAGATTATTTAAAAAGCTAACCATGATTGTATGAACTTCATACTGTGAAGTTTATAATAACGCAAAACAGTGATTAGAACTGTTTTGATTATGCATAGATTAACAATTACTGAATCTGCATATGTGTGTGATTATACAGGGATCAGAATGTTTACAAGATTTATTATTTACCAAAGTTTTTAGTGTCAATTATAGCAAAAAGCAGATAAACAAAATTATTGCTGAAGATAAAAATGAAAGGATTCCAATCCTTTTTTTTCTATTTAATTGTTCAACGTCGGCATATCTCACTATGTTTCTATATGCACTACAACTGATGAATATATATTATTAAAAAATTTGTGAAATTTAAATAAAAGAAAATTCTTGAAATCGCAATTGAATTCAAATCTTGGCAAATATAAATTTAAGAAATTCAAATTCTTTTAAAGTTCCTATTCCAATATAAATCCATTTTAATTGGATTATTAAGTTTTGAAAAAATTAATTTCGGAAATTCGAATTTAAAATAAATTAATGCGAAAATAGTATTCCTAGTATGAACTTGCCCACTCACATAAAAATATTCGATCTTATAATAAATATAAACAAAATTCCATACTTTTTCACTATAAGGAAGTAAAGGTTCTACAAACTATTCTGTTAATACGCCACCGAGCTATCAAGTTTCCCAAATAGTAACGGTGCGGCAGTGGTAGATCTTCAACAGCGATGGGCATCTATGCCTTAGCTATAGCTTGTTTCTTATCATGCACGTGAAAGAACAAAATATCAAGTAATTTCGATTTTCTTCTACGTGTTAATCTCTCTATCGCAGATAGTCCTGCATTTTGGTAATCCATGAGAGATAATGGATCATAGTCGGATCAAAAATGAGTTCGTGTGGAATTTCAATTGTATTGAAATGAACCCTGGATGATAGCTATCATTCTTTATATGCACTCGAAAGAGTATTCGTATGAAAAATCTCATTTATGGATATGCATATGCAGTATTAGAGCGAATATTTAAGCACCCCTTCCTTACTCGCAGAAAAAAAAACAGTCTTGAATGTGTAGACTTTAAACTTATCGTCGATAAACCGTTTTTTAAAGCTATAGAAAATGACTAGACCTAATACATAGGTTAATCGCCATAGTGTATGATCAACATGAAAAGCATCAAATCGATCAAGATGTTACCTTGTACATTAATCAGTGTCAGAGGTTCTCACTTGATTAAGATATTTAATTGTGATCAGGGACGTATTACCTTTAATAAAATAAAAGTTTACAAAATTTTACTTATAAGATTCCATCCAAAGTGCAGGCTAAAGTGAACGTTGAACAGAGAAAAAATGTTTTAAGAAAATGAACCACTACAAACGAATAAAATTATGATGTCTGTAATGAGCAAAGAAAACTGTCTGTTTAAAATGAAACGAAAAGTACGAATGACCTCTACACAGATGATTACTTGTTGTGAATAATATGAATATTCTACCAGCGGCTTTCAATTTATGGAATATTTGTATTATCGTAATGAGGACAAAGTACATGTTTCAGTTTTACGCCTCAGCGCTGAAGGGATTACACCAACTCATCTGTTTTTTTAAATAGGCAAGTAGCACTATGGAGCCATTAACACTGCCTTTCACGATGTTGCCCAATTTGCATGTGTGAATAAATAATCTTGTTTCTATCGTTGTTGTGACGATAAAGAAAGCGAAAACAATGCCATGAATAGTAATCATACTTTGGAGTTTGGTCAGTCGTAATAAAATTAGTTTTCGTTCAATTTTTAAAAACCTGTATAAATTTGAATTTCCAATCATTGATTTATAATCAGAAAAATACAAAATCGTTATTATATATATATCCGTTTAATAACAAGGTCTGTACGTGATATAGTTCGAAATAATAGTAGAATATTATTTCTTTATATTTTTTCCTTACTATTTCAAATCTTCAATTTTATTTGCCTTGATATAGAAGAAGAAAATTTCAACTAAATTTGAGTAATATTCCGTCTTGTAATTTGTATAACTTCAAATTAGAAAATAAGAGCACATAGAAGAATTTGATAATTGAAAAATGAACTCGGTATAAAACTTCTAGTTCTTAATGAGAACAATAAATTATCTGACTTTCTGACGTGGGTGAACATCCGTTCTTCAACCGTTATATACATATGTACCGAATTGTCAGGATTATTTACTTCTCTGCATCTAAATATAGATTTTAAAATTAGAAAGAAAACGATAATGCTTTTTTCTTCTGACAACTATTTCTGAAAGCAGTTACAAATCATTCATTGGATATATTTCCTTTTCAGTAATTAATATTTTTTTTTGACACGAAATATTGAACATGATTCACAGATGTATTTATATGTAACTCAGTGACAATTCACATGTGTTTATTCATTTTCTTCTCATAACAGTGGCATTTACCACTTATAATAATCGTTCAGAAACCACTATTATCAAAAATAGCAAATAAAGTGGTTTTAGATAATAATGTTCATCAGAAATAGAATACGGGAAAAGAGAAAGAAAGAAAGAAAAGCATGAGGGTACGACTACGCAAAATCAAATTCCTCATCACTTTTTCCTTTTCTCTTTCGCCCTTCTTATCTTTTCACCCCAATGCGTTTTGTCGTTCATGGGTAAAGCACCATGATCAAGTTGCTTTGGCCGTATTAGTTCTTCCACGTCCCGCCACAACAGAAAAAACTCGATTCTTGTTTTCTTCTCGGTTTTTTTCTCCATGTATTTCCAGCTTTCCTCTTTTTGTTCTTTCTTCTCTCTTGACAACAAGTCAAACTAACTGGAATATGTGTTCACTTGCTTCATCTTACAACGACATAGACACGCGTGTATATTAAAAAGCAAAATGAACTTCAACTTAAAGGCAGCCGGCACATTACTATCTCGAGCTAAACAGGTAATTTCGAGAATGCTGAGTCAATCGATAATTGAAACAAAATCTGATTTAGTTTACAGAAGAAAAACTCGGACAAGCAACCGATAGAACAGCCTATGATGAAAATTTTGAAAATTTATTACTAGACGCTGATCGAGCCAAAGGCTGGACTGAACGATTAATAGCCAACGTTGAAATTTTTCTTCAACCAAACCCGAGTGAGTTAAGATCTTCTTAATAAATGAAAGTAATTCTTCAAAGAACATTTTCTCTAGATGAACGTCTGGAAGATTTTATTCTAACTAAACTTGATCAAAAGACAACAAACAAACCAAATGTAATCGAACAATTAGGCCAGTGCATGATAGAAGCAGGCAATGACTTTGGTCAAACAACGCAATATGGTGTGATCAATTGATAATTAACTTTCTTGTTTAATTATTCTTTCATTAGGTTCAACATTAATGAAATGTGGTCAAAGTCATCAAAAACTAGGTCATATTTATAAAGATTTTATTCAATCATCAGCTATGGGTTATATGCAACCGTTGAAAAGTTTTCTAGAAGGTGAAATGAAGTCGATAACAGTAAGCATTTCCAATCAAACTAGTTGATGATTTATTTTTATTTTTGATATTGAATCGTAATTGTTTCTTCTAGAAAGAACGTCGTACATTAGAAATGAGACGTCTTGATCTTGATGCTGCTCGATCAAAACAGAAGAAAAATAAGACACTTAATCGTAGTAGTAATACACCCATAGCAATGGCTGATGTACGTATTATTATATCTTATTCTTGAAATTCGAGTATTCTTTATTCGTTGAGAATGAATATTTGTTAATGAAAGCCATAGAAGAAGAAAAACAGAATCCTTTCATTATTTCTAACTTTTATCTTTTAAATCGGAATATTTTCATTTGAATGGATTTTTATGAATTCTGCATGTCTAGAGCATCGATGCTGAAGTTCGTCATGCACAAACTGAATTTGAACGTCAATATCATATAACACGCTTAATACTAGATGGTTTACACAATTCTCAAGTATATATATAGCCTTATTTTCATTTAATCATACTGTCCTAAAATACACATTGGTTTTACTTTGATTTAGAACCATCATTTAAGTTGTTTATTTGACTTAATTGAATCTGAATTACAATATCATCAAAAATCAGTACGAATTCTTGAAGATCTACATAAGAAAATTGGGTAATAAATCAGTTATGATGACATTTCTAATTAAAATTTAATGATTTCATTATAAAGTTTGTCGAAACCAATCCAAAATGTTTCATTGTCTCATTTACGCACAGCTATAGTCAAATTTGATTATGATGCATCTGATACAAATGAGCTTAGTGTCCTTGCAAAAGAAGTATGAGACAATCACCGAATTAAATAAAAACAAAAGCTATCGATTTTTAATGTTTTAGACAGTAAATATTATATCCAATGGTGATGACGCAGACTGGATGATAATCGAGAAACAAGTATCAAAAGAAAAAGGACGCATACCACGAGCCTATTTGCAAATCGATTCATCTTCTTCTTGATTTTCTTTTTTCTTTTTTCTTTTTCATTTCATTCGTGCGTTTTTTGTCTTCCAATATGTGGACAATATCCCAATGCTGATTTTCGCTTCGTGATACATTTTGATGACAAACGCACATCAATTATGCAATCAAACTATTATTTATTTGATGCATTTCAGTTTTCCGAAAATATTTTTCACTTGAGGCATTTTTTAAAACAGAAAATAAATTAATATATACATATACATATATATATATTACTTTTTATTCTTAGAATAAAAGAGTGATAGGCTATTGAATTTTCATGGATGCTTAATCTAAAAGTTGATTTCAATAATTCAATATATAAAACTCACGAGGGAAATCCTTTCACTAATTAATCACTTTGTAGTAAGAACCATGTGCATCACCTAGCTCTAAATACATTATGCCTACAATAAAACGTTTATAGGTCTTTAAGTTGGAGCTTACTACGATATTGATCTTCAGATTTCAAGGAATTGGCTCGTCAACAGATTTTATATCCGTTTCTAATAAACTGCTGAACAAAATTTAACATTTCAATAAGCTATCGGTTGGATAATATGTCTATAGTTCAGAGAACTTTAACTTTTCGAGTGTTGATTAGAATATTAGTACATCTAGAGAAGTCAACTAGAATCGATCGTTTTAAAAATCAAAAAGTCTGAATTTTGAAACAGAAGAGAAAATCGGAGGAGATTACCTTGGTAGATAAATGTTAATGAAAAATAAATCAAACAAGCAAATACTCCTTGGCAGAGCCAAGTCTTTTAGAACTTGTTCGAGTACAGAATTTTGAGTCAACATTGCAAAATTTAATATCTAAGTGCTCTTGACAGAATAGTAGGATCTATTTACACGGACAACCATCAAAATGAAGTACCTTTACAATAAAATGTTATGGACTGAATGATTTGTATAATTTTCAAAATTCACTCTGGCTCATGCATCGCAACTGGCTCTAATTCAGAAGTGATTCATCGATTGTAAAACTACTCTAATCAATCAAGTTATTCAGATAAAAAAAACGCTCATGTATGTACGCAGCTCTACCAGAACACTTCTAACTCCTCGACAATTACATTCAATTTTGAGGCTTGGCACAAGTATGTTCAGAATAGAAACAATCACTTTGTCTTCTCGCGAATGAGTTACCATCTACTTAAGTATTTAACAGAGTACAAAAATAGCAGTACCAAAAATAGAAGATATTGACAATAGATGAGTAGCTAGGTCTTTCAAGTACTGTTTATGAACAAGTCTAATTCATGACAAGAAAATTTGTACTTGACATGGTAATAATTATTTCTCGTATTGTTTTTAATCTTCAATGCAAAAAGTCAGATTTTTACAATGACGATGCCATGCTTTTTTGTTTATGATAACAAGTACTTTTTTATCATATTTTGGTAATGTAATTGCAGAAGCATAAAATTAAATATACTTAAGTTGTTATCATTTACTTTTCGTATTGTCTCGAATGCTCGAGGCTATAATAGAACAACAACGACCATGAAAGAAAATTCTTTTATTGATATAAATTTGAAGTGACACGTAAATAACAAGAAGCTAGCAAAGATGCAAAATGGCAACCATCGTCTTAATAAAGGCTATCCTTACTTTACTGCAGTCACGATTCGTTCTACATGTAATTTATTGCAAAGGGAAGATTTACTTGTCTTTGGGATGAAACGTTGTGACATGACATGTATTTTTAGATATAGAGAATTCGAAAAACACATTAGTACGATGTAAAATTTTAAGCGGAAAACGCCAAATGAATTTGAGATTAAGAGCAATTTTTCTTTTCTTCAAGGTTTTGTAGCTCATAAGAAAAATAAAACTATAGTCTAATTTATGATTCCAGGTTTACTTTTATTGGTTTCATTTAATACTCAAATATTGATATTTGATGAAAAACAAAATCATTCTGCCAAAAGAGATTCCTCTCTAGTAATACTCTATTAGTAGAATAGATTTTCAGATCTCAACAGTCAAGTTAATAGTCATTTGCATTCGTACGGTACAATATGACTCTCTCTAAAAGATAAGAAATTTAATATACTGTTACTCGATAGTAGAAACCTTTGGAATTCAACAATTATCTATGAAGCCTGTTTGGTGTACTTTAATTTTCACAAGAGAATATTTCATCGAAAATCGCCGCTTAACAAAAGACGGTCGTATGTTCTAAGTAAATTAAGTCAAAGTATTACCTTTGATAAATCATCTATGTCAATCTGATGGCAACTTTCATTCATCAAAGAAAACTCCGTGTTTTTCTTGTCGTTCTGAATCATAATCGTTTTCATCCAAAATATCAGGTTCAAAAGTTTTTGTTCATTAATTTAAAAAAAAATGAATAATTCTAGAGTTGCACTGAATTAGAATTTAAAGAGAGCAAAAGTGCACTAGTGGAAAAACAATTTCGATCATATCCTTACGATTCTTCATCTTCAATGTCGTACTTCCACACCTTTGATTTTACCAATCTCAATGTGAAAAACCTTGAGAAGATAATCGGACATAATACAATCAATGTATAAAAATAGAGACTAAATAAAATTGTCTTCATGCATAGAAAAAAAACAGAATAACTGACTTACATATTTAGAATATTCTTAATGGATTTCAAATGCAAATAAATTTTATTGAGTTTTAATCTCCTTATTTGTTACTGTCTTTTCCAAACTACCATACTCATATGACTGCAGCTCAACGAGTATGGAACGCCATAATTTCGTTGAGGGTTAAAGTATAGACGAGAAGATAATGTTAATATTGACTGAAACTTATAAATTCAACAAATGAACATTGAATCGATCGATTCAAAGATAGTTGGAGTTAGAATCTATGAAGAAGTACTTTTCTTACATCAATGTCTATCGTTTCACTATAGCAAACATGATTTATATCAAGTGCGTAATTCAATTAAAATTATTTATATGACAAATAAAAAAATTTGTCTGCGGAAGAATAAAGAGAAAACGTTGGAAAAAATTCAGGAGAGATTTCAATCTTGCAACTGTCTCAAGTTACTTCTCATAGATCCAACAAATTATCATGTCGTGAAATTTCTGCAAACTGCCCATCCGTAAGAAGGTTTTTTATTCGATCCTATGATGCTGTTTAAACAGGATAACATGAAAATATCAAACTTTTTCAATCGGACTCTTGACTTCACATTGAACAACAACGATGGTCATCTCAAACGCCAAATGCACTGAAAAACATTGTTTCTTTCTGAACAGACTACTGTTTCAGATTTACTAAATTTCAGAAAAATCATTTATTTTTATTTAACTAGAATGACATGAATCCTAATAAATAATGACCTCTTCGTACCTTTTTCCAGTAGGACTGAAAAGTTCTACCACAACAATTTGCCAAAATGTTCCAAACAGACGATTAGACGAATTAGCGGTTTGACTTTTCCCTATTTTATCGAAGAAGTATAGAAAATTAACACTAACATTTTCTACGCTGGACATTTCCATATTTATGTTATGGCAAAGGAGACAGCTAGATTTTTTTTTAAAAGCACACTTCCTCATTCCAAGATTTTCACTACTAGTAAAAATAATTCAATGCAATCGAGTATACTTTCCTCGAGGCTCAGCATGAGCACTAGTGACAAAATACTATCCTAAGTCTCATGAGTGCCTGTGATCATTAGTGTTGTAATTGAAAGAAAAATTACAGGACATTGGGAAGGAATGGAATTCGAGTATTTGAAAAATGATATTTCCATTAAAATCCACGATCTATCGATTGTGAAAAATCATTTCGCATGATAGCTCTTTTTTTAGCATCACTCACCAACAAAACTGATCCATTTTAAATGAGCACTTATGTAAATATTTACTATTTTCCTTTACATCTATGCATAGTTAAGTCAATCGTTAACAATATTTATACATGCAAACATTATTTTTACTCTCTCTCTAATCATAAACGACCGTATTCTGTCTGATGCTATAGTACCATTGGATTTAGGATTGAGGCCAATTAGTTTTCCTGAGTGAGAGTACCCCGATCTTAAAACATAATTGGATACGTTACTTTCTCGCCTGTAATTCATTCTTATATTGAAACTAACACACTGCTCCATAATTCTATACCAACTTCTTTGCTGCTGAGACAAACTTACAAGAGGAATATACACTTTTTTCTGCTTAATCTTAACAGAAAACGCTTGAATCTGTACAGAAAATAATGGTAAATGTTGACTTAAACATGCATGAATATCAAGAAAGAACTGTGAAGACATAGTAAAATAAGATATGCATTCAAGTCACTTTAAATGTCACTCCCGCTCTCTTTTATGACTCGTTCTTTGGTGACTAAATTAATCAAAGAACTGTTTACTGATGTTTATGCGCATTATCGATTAAATCATTCAGATGGTATGTTGAAGAACACAATACTCTCTCTATTTGTGTCTTTATTCGATTAGTGGTACATATGGAACCAGTTTTTTAAGAAAAAGGTGAAAGGTGGAGAAATAGTTCATGATTTTCTAGACCAAGGTTCATTTCTTCTTGACTACATCTAACTTCTAAGTTTATCTAAAACCTAATTCCAAATATATACATATAACAGAAATGTGTGAGAAGTCATGTTTTAACTGAAACTATATTACCGGACTATTTGACAAATAATAGACTGAAAGAAAAAGAAAGTTTTTACACCAGAATACATTGATCGCTAACTGATAAATTTTTAATACTGATTTGTTCGCATCAAACTAATTTCATTGAGTTAAGATTTTTTCATAACCCCCCCCCCCCCCAATCCTTAGAATAAAAGACCCCAGGTCTTCTATTATGTTCGAGCGTAAAAATTTCCCAGGCGAGTCTTCTATTAAGAAACTCATTTTTTCCCAATATTTAATTAAAAAGGTTTTCCAGAAAACTAAGGCGATTTTCAGGATTTTCATTAAGCTTTTCAGGGTTTTAAGAGTGTCATTATAATAACAAACACATTCTCTTAATATTTCCAGCTGAAAACCCTAAGAATCAGACTTATTTTGATGGAAAAACACGAATTAAATTACCTAATTAGCAAAAAAATAATTAATTAAAGAGGGGTCTTTTATTACGTCGGACAAACTTTTTCTCCAGGGGGGTCTTCTATTTAGGGGGCGGGGGGTGAGTTTGAATAGTTGTACATTTCATATAGTCAAAGACTTCATTCTATAATTCATTCACATAAAATTCGAAAAGTGTTTACATTTTCGAGTCAATATGAACGTGATCAATCATCATCTTTCCAAAATATATCATAACTACAAGCCAAACAGATTTCGTCAAACAAAAGCAAAGCATATTTTAAATGAAACTTGAACGAGCCAGTTTTTGTCTTTAATACAAAAAGAATGTATCTTCTGGTCTCGTAAACAATTGTCAGATATTTCGTCGACAATTTTTGAATATGAACTATATTTTTTTTGACATCATTCGAAGATAGTGATCAGATGCTAAAGGAGAGAAAATAAATTCCTAGAGTTTGTAACGAACTCACAAATAATTCAAAAAACGTTTTAACTTAAACTTACGAGAAGACCTGAGTATTATCACTGGAAGAGGTATTGATTGAACAACGATCATTTGAAATTCTGTAACAGAATTTTTTCAATGTTGAATCATGAATTATTAGTTTCAGGACGTTTATCATATATTTATATATGTTGGGGGCAAAATTGGGATTTCAATTTTCACCGGGCGAAATTAGAATCCCAAGATTGGCCAGGAATTTTTCGGACAAAATTAGGATTTGGTTAGAGATAAATCCAAACAATCGAAATAATTGAAATGAAAGTATAAGAACTTTTTTGTTTATTAATGTATATCTTTTTTTCCCAACACATTAACAAATCAAGATACTTTAGTCTATTTATCCATATTGGAACAACCACCACGTTTCGAATGACATTTAGTGGAACAATACATTCCCAATTTTTAGTTAAAATGACATTACATTTTGCCCAGTCAATGAATTTTGGAGAAAAATCTGATGGTTTACCCTTGGTTAATAATAAACATTTGATGATGTAAGTAGAAATATTTTGTTTTATCACGCTCTTGTCTCTAAAATTTCGACCTAATGAATGAATATGTTTTTCCAGCTGTTCATAAAAATTCAATACACTATTATTTGTTTCGACAGTTGCCGAATTCGATTGGGACAATTTTTTTTGGTTAAGTGATACTACGTAAATTTATACTACATCTCAACATAATCCCTAGAAACACATTTTTTCTTTTTCTCCAATTCAACTTCACTTATCGTGAAGCACGTGCTTGTTTAAATTGATCTCTAACCAAATCCTAATTTTTTCCGAAAAATTCCTGGTCAATCTTGGGATTGTAATTTTGTCGGGTCAAAATTGGAATCCCAGTTTTTTCCGGTCAAATCTAAGATTTGACTAAATCCCAATTTTGCCCCCAACATATATAAACCACGCTAGTTTGGCCTTTACATTTTTTTAACATTTTCTCTCTTGTGATTTTAATTTGTGAACAGTGAGTGATATATTTTAATGTGTATATACCAATGAAGTGAATAGAAATCAACGTATAATTAAAACATTTATGTATACATAAAACTGTCAGCTGGATGACATGAATTACTCTCTCCCTCTCTCTCTCTCTCTCTCTCTTTGTCATGAACAAAAACTATGATTATATTCACAAGTAAGACTGAACTTATTTAATACGTTTATGGATTTTTCTTTAAAGAGAAAGCTCGTTGACTCATGCTACATATTGACAGTAGTGTAGCTACTTTTACGAGACTATTTGAATTTTCCTTCGATTCTCCTGGGACACTTTAGTCACTGGATCAACCAAAACAGGATCGATCAAATGTCTTCAATCATAATAATCATTTGATTTTGAAATTCAGTAACATCTTTCATCAATAGACAGAACATTTCTGCATATCTGTAAGATACGGCTAAATAGTTAATAATGCCTAGTGAACATTTTGAAAAGTTAAACATTGAAATTGCATAATGTAGAAAATCTTCAACATGCACAATAGACAATATTTTACTCATAACCATGATTTATTCTTTCTTGTAATGAGGAGAGTATGAGAGTTTATGCAAATATTCTGTTTACTTAAAAGCACATTAACACTCACTTCCACGCCTTTAACACATACTTGGTCACCTATAAACTAAACGAAAATAAAAGTGAGCAAGTTTGTCTAATGCTCAGTAAGAAACTTAAACAAATAAATAATAGGCATATTCTTGTACTTATGTTTACTTCATAAAACTTTTCGATCTACTTCAATTGCAAATATAATAAGAATCTCCATATAGTGTATATTATTCTTACACTTGACACTCAGTAAGAATCCTACATTTTCTTCGACGAGATGATATAATCGAGCAGAAATAACAGAAATCGAATATTTACAATACTTTCTGATGAATTAACAAAATTTTTGATGTTTTATAACTCTACTAATACACTTATCTATGGTTTCCAATAAAAATTCATCATGGTATCATAGACTAAAGAATGATGATCCACAGAAGAAACGTAGGGTGTAAATCTTCCTTTGGTAAAAATACAGGGTAATTTTTCAAAATTATCAAAACATATTTCTCTACTAAAAACATTGATTTCTATGTCTCACAAATTGTTTTTTTTAAGAAGACTCATTTGTATCTTGAAAACGGTTCACTTAGGAAAATTTTTCTTTAAAAATACTATTGTCAGATTTAATGATTAATAAATCGTTTGAGTTTATGCTATGAAAACACTTCTCATACATTTGTAGCACGGATTAGACGTCGACAAACTAATTTCATTGTGTGATTCAAAACAAGACAAGAAACTAGACATATGAGATTAGTATGTAAAAAAAACAAGAATACAATTAGTAAAATAAAAAATTACTCAAGTGCACTATCGGGCGTTAACTAGCAGTTGCATTTTATGCTTTTATATATGAAATTAGTTTTATAGGAACACGGAGAATATGCTTCATTATATTCTTTTTTCGTTCTCATCTGTCGTCATCCATGCTTAAAACACACATACACAGGCAGAATGAAAGCGAGCAATCATCTTTTCATTGCAATAGGTCTGTGTATATGTGCATGCTTAGTCAATTTGATGGATCAGGTAGACATGGAAGAAAGAAGAAAGATTTCTTTACTTATTTTTTAATACTATGCAGAAATAGCTATAGGGCAACCTTCCTTCATTCATCCATCCATTCATTCCTTTATTCATTCATTCATTCTTTCATTCATTCATTCATTCACTCATTCATTCATTCGTTCGCCTGCTTGACTGCCTCATGAATATATGGATGTGTTATTGTTGTGTTGATTTCAAAAGGAGAAGGGACATACGAACAAAAGGGACGCACAGGAGGCGAAGTGAAGAGTATCCTTTATACTCAACAACGACGACGATACATAAAAGACAACTCATGTGGGTCAAAAAAAGGAGAGAGAGAGACAGAGAGAGAGAGAAATAAAAAGAAAAAAAGAGGAAAAGACAGGGCAACTGCCATTTCAATCAACCGTATCTAAGCGGCTTTTGTGTCGTTTTGTATATGGGTACTTTGAAAGCACGAAGAAAAAAGAAACTGCTGTTACTGCTACAACTACTGGTGAATTGAATTGAGTGAATTGTGTATGGCAATGTTAAGAGATGAATTGAATGAATAGCGTTGTGTCGACAAGCACTACCATTCGTGCATGCACACTATATAAATACACATTCACATTTCAAAAAGTGCCGAGCACAAAAAAAATGGGGGTGACTAGTATTGTATCTTTATATATCAAAAAGCAACGGCATCCAAAACAGCGAAACTACGTTAGTTTTACTTTATATTTCAATACCGACTCTTTCGCGCTCAGCATTAGCAACGTTAATGGCAATGAAACTGGTTTGAACATCAATCCTTTCAACAATTATTCAGGTAAGACTGAAAAATAAATGTTCCACATAAGCATAAAAATGTGCTAATATTGACACCGTTGGAAACACCATTTAGAAGAAAAATAATTCCAATTTCATGTGTCAAATTAATTGAAGAGAGCAATTTTACACGTGTTATTGTGTTGTGTGGTTTTGTTTTGAAACAACATGATCTTAATGAAAAATGCATATGAACCACAGATGTAAATTTTTCTTGTTTGATTTTCGCTAGAGGTCATAACATATCAACGGTATAACAAACATAGATGGCAGTAATCTTAACCAATTTGGTCAAGTTGTTAGTATACCCACTCAAATATTCTAAAGAGAATTTAAACAAAAATTCGTTAGTTAATAATATATGTTTATGTTATCTCAAGACTTGATTTTGAGAATTCGGCCAGTATAATAGATCAATCTACATTTTTCAAACTATTTATTGATCTTTTAACATGAAAAACTAATCGCTAAAATTTTGGTTTTAATGAAAAACTATGCTTTCTGATTATGATCAGTTCGATCCGATAAAATTCGAGATCTAGCATTACTATGTAACGCTCTTTCCAATACTTCATTACTCTTCAAGTCTGAAGAAAATGGAAGTCGAGAGCTTGTTTGACTACGTACAATAAGGTACTGTGTTATTGAACTTCGCCAATAATATTTATGATGATATTATATGAATATGTGACGAGATAATTGTTTTAAAAAATTCTCAATTTTCTCTACTAGAAAATTTTCAAAGCGATGATTTCATGAAAAATTACCATAAAAATCTAGTTGTTGTTATGTTTCTCTAACAACCTATTAAAGCTTTTTATAGTCAAAATAACCTTGACGTATGAAAAAACATGATTGCATATGTGAGTTTAACAGTGACACATATTACAAAGTGAAAGAAAAACAAAAATATTCATCGATAGATTCAATATAATTACTCGAATGAAACTCAATACATTATAGTATGTTTTCTATGTAAATATTGATACATTATTGATGAATTCAAATGTATTTAACAATCGTATATAGCAAAGAGCGTATTAGTTGTAATTGAGAATGTTGCCAAAAGGATAGATCATCGTCTCTTGTTAGTTCTCAGTATGCGAAACTTCTCTTTTATTTTCTGTTTTTAACTGAAGTTTCTGTTTTGTTTTCGATTTCTTGTCACATCTTTCTTAGTCCGGAAGAAAGTAAATAATTTATTCCATGCTCATCATAGATTTTAATCAGCAATAACTTTGAAATAATTGTATATGCCGATTCTGTAAAGACAATATCACCTATGTGCAAGATGACATAGCAAATATTCATCGTATTGTTCTTTTTCATCTCCTCATTTGAATAGAAATTAAAAACGAAAAAAGAAACAATAATGACTTTCGGTTTCGTCGTATGTTGAATCATGGTTATTATTGTTTTTTCTTTAAGCGCGGTGTATTATCTTTGATGACTAAATCATCTATTGCATTTAAAGTGTTTCCGTTTTTAAGCTCTTGATTATTCAAGATATGTTCCAATAATCTACAAGATCTAATTGATCGTAAATAAGAGCCTAGTTGTATAGATGTTTTGTTGATCGATCAACGATGTTGTACAATCCTTCTCTTTACTCTACTAAGCTTATAATGAGTATAGATGTGTTAAGTGGACGACCTTCACTTGCGTTGAGCGCGTGACATACATAGAATTAAGGATTAGTAAAGATGATAAATAAATATTGACCTAAATCTTGCTTGACAGACTAAGAGAAAAGAAAAATCCTCGTCTCTTCTTTCAAACGAAAACAAACAGGTACCGCACAAAATTTCATTTTCAAATCTATGCCATTCCGTCTGTCTGTCGCGTCGATGAGATGATGACGATGATGATGACAGTTTGTCTCGATTGACACGCACACATAGTCCCCAATCGAATCAAATCACGCGCATACAAACTGCATTGACAGCATCATTGTACATGTTTGTCACCCAAGCACAACCACTCGAGAGACGTTCGGTCACGCAACTCACTCACTTTCTCTCTTACAGATGATGATGATGATCGGTGCTCTATAGGGAGAAAAAAACGTGTATATTCATGAGCACGAACAATTCAATCTTCTAATTAGGTTTTCCTATTTTGACAAAACTAATGACGCTCATATATATATATATATATATATGTATATATATATATATGTATATATATATATATACATATATATATGGAAAGTTGTGACAAATGTCTATTTTATCGTTTATACGATCCGATTTCTCAAAGACAAACAACAGCAACAGCAACTACTTAAGTTATGTGAACGATATGAAAATTGATCTCTGAGAATGATGATATCCTTTTCATTCAGTCTTTTTTCTCCTAGAGCACACAAGTCAAGAGTTGGACAGCAACACGGCAAAATTGCTACTTAAGAATCAGTTGAAGTATCCTTCTCTCTCCCTCTCTCTTTCTCTCTCTCTTCTTGCCAACTTGAACTATCGTTTGCGTTCGCTTTCATTCACCTTCCGACCGGCGGTGACGGAAGGAAGTCGAACGACGTCCGTTTAATTGGCATCGTCGTTCCAATAGCAGCAGAAACTAGACAACTATCAAAAGACGACGATACATAGAGGATCTTTCGTTTATGTTGAAATCACGCACATAAAAAGGAGAATGGACGAAGAAGTACTAGCGGTTTAATATCACGAGAGATGTTGATGTGCATGTAATGTCGTCAGGAAACTATTCGGAATGTTTGTTGGGTTCCGTTCATATGCGTTTGATCTATATTCCGGATGGATAAGGTGCTTGCCTACATAATTAAAAATGAGGAAAGAAAAAGAAAAGAATGAAAGACATTCTATGTCAATAATCGAATGGCATGGATCCCGCCTCCGGCTTCGCTTCATTACATCGAACCAACCCATTTTCTCTTGGGAAATAGTTTTTCTCTTCTCTTTTCATTCCTAATGATGGATCAAACGAGTGATATCTTTTCGCATATAGTACTGATGCTCAGTCAAGCACAATCAGACATATAAAAAATGCATATATGTATACATATATATATATATATATATATATATATGAAAGGTGCTTTCTCCCACAGCATACGCTCAAGTGAACACACATATTTGAAATGTACTTTTCATTTTTTTTTGTTGGTATTGTCGTTAAAATAGCAAACGACTATTTTTCTTGGGCCAACGGGCACATTAGCGAAACTATAGCACACATCGATCATCATCTATCGTTGCAATGAAAACGAGAAAAAAAGAGACAAGAAGGTGTCAAAATGATTTCTCTCGTTCTCTTGCGTGGAACATACGTGTGCAATTTCCTTTTAGTCATATATCAATGAGAAACACCGGATACTTATCAACATCCGTTCGTCTAGTTTCAAATCGAATGTTTCTAAATATATGTATATATATATATATATATATATATTATACACCAACATCATCTTATATTTTCTGTTCAGCTTAATTCATTAGTAGGCGGACCTAACACCTACTTGTATTCCTCTTTTCCTTTTCCTATCAGAGATCAACTAACAAACAATTATGATGCTTTATTTGACAGTTTAAGTGTTCGTTAGGAGCATTGATGTTTATTTTAGTTCTGATACAGGTGAAACGAAACGAAAGAGACCTACTCGAAGGCATTAAGCAAATAAAATCATGAATAATAGAAGGCAAATATACTCGAATAAGCAAGCAGAATATACTGTATTGCTCGATCTTTGCATCTATCATACTTGCATATATTTATATATTTTCTAAATATACCTTTTTTTTTCTTCTGCTCAATCAGTTCTTCTTTATTATGTTTGATCGGGAAAAGGCGGAAATGTTTTCTCTGGTATGCTCGGAAGGTAGACGAACAGTTGATGCCCGATAGCTACTCAAGAGAGAAAAAAAATGAAAAATCGATTGAAATCATTGATAGGCGGGGTGACCATAATGATGATCGTAGCCAGCTGCTGCCTAATCGACACAGGGGTTCTTGATATTCCTTTTTTTCTCGAAGAAAGAAAAAACTTCCAAGCATCGTATGTCACGTTCAAACTCAATTATAGGTTATTCAATTAATTAATTATCATCGAAAAGGAACCAAATTCATGCTGTGTAACTCAACACGTTGACAAGAGGAAGTAGAGCCATAATTATTGAGCAGAAGTTACGATTCGATTTTCGAGTATATGCACGTGAAAGAGATTAGAAATGAAATATGTATGTCTTCATATCTCTTTCGTTTTCTTCTTCTTTTTTTACGTTGACAACTTATGTATATAATTATACCAATTGAGGTGACAAATGCAGTTTAACATTTTTTATGTTATCACTTAATGATTAGATATTTATCTATGTCTGCCTTATAGGCAAATATTTCGTTGTTGTTTTTTTGTTGTAAAAGAAAAGAGATTAGGTTGTTATTGTTGTTATTCATTGCATCATTAACAATCTGCAACGGATCAAAATATTTTCTTAATCCGTCTGATAAGTTGAAATGATTTTATTGTTTCTTTATTTTAGTTTATTTACAATCCGGACAAATCAAAGCATTCTGTACTCATTTTTTTTTCGTTTCTACATGTCTTTCTCTTTTTTTTTGTTTCGATGTGTTATGAGTGCATATACACGCGTGTGCGCCAATTGCAACAACAAACAATAAAATATTCTAATGAATTTTTTCTTTCTTTCTCAAACTGCGTATCGAAATCATTGGTTGGATTTTCTTACTGGTGCACCAATCGAAATGATACTTATATCAAATGGCAGCGCATTGGTGGAGCATAAGATAGAAAATTCTCCCCTCTCTCTTTCCCTTCTTTCTGTTGCGTTCTGCTAACGAATGCGCTCGATTTTGTTCGCTCGTATACCTGACCCGACTGCTATTATTCAAGTAGAAAGAACAACGTCAGAGAGAGAGAGAGAGAGAGTGAGGAGAGAAAATCTGCGTCGAACAATACACTCTCACACCTTTTGAGCAGCCGCACATATATACACATTCATATACGAGAAACCATGTGCTGCTATTGACGCAGTATACAATACGAATCCAATACTTAATTTTTCTCTCAATTTTTCTTTCTCTTTTGTGCTCCCATCCGTAGAGAAAAAAAGAGCGAAGAAAAAACGAGCTAAGTATACGGCGTCGGCGTCAGCCACATTGAGTATCGATGCGATTGTATTGTATTGAAATCATCACGATGGTTTCTTTTCATTAACAATCACAAACTACATACACATACATTACAAATACATACAAATACAACAGGTAAAGTTCTTCCTTTTATTCTGTAACAATAGAAAAAAAGCAAAAGAAGGGAAAAAATCGAAACAATAAATGAAATGAATGTATAATTGCTTTACGCGTATTCAATCTTACGATTGAGTATGACGTTTATCGACTAACTACTCATAGACGCAGATAAAACAGCTGATAATGATTTCTTTTCTCATTCAGTCATTAACTAATGGAACAATACTAAGTGCTTTGATCATTTGCAATTTTTCGTACGAGTAAGATTGATTTTTTTTTATCGTTGGTTTATATTGAAGTATCATCTTTAGCTATGGTGTCCTTGTACAATATGGATTCAAATCCCGATTTACCTTTTAATACATCTCATTATCCACATCATGTATCTTATCATCACGGAAATGTATATGATACACCCTTACAAGCTCCACCAGGAGGACCACCCATCAATTGGATGATGAATCCTCATCCATCTCATGCACATTTGATGATGTCACATCATTTGCAAGTTCCACCATCACAATATTCAAATGGTATGAATGAACCACATTCCAATTCTTCAAAAGATGAACCAGTATCACCATTATCATCATCGCCGGGTGCAACACCAACAACATCAGCAGCAGCGTTAACACCGAATTCTCTTCCATCATCGCAATCCACAACAACGAACATATCGAATCATCATGGACATCATAATTCTTCAGTAAAAAAGTCTCTTGACGATCGTGTTAAACGTCCTATGAATGCATTTATGGTTTGGTCGCGTGGACAACGACGTAAAATGGCGCAAGGCAATCCGAAAATGCATAATTCTGAAATAAGTAAACGTTTAGGTAGTGAATGGAAAAGCTTAAATGAAGAAGATAAACGACCATTTATTGATGAAGCGAAACGTTTACGTGCAATCCATATGAAAGAACATCCGGATTATAAATATCGACCGAGGCGTAAAACAAAAAATTTACAAACGACAACATCAACAACAGTACCATCGAATAATTCATCATTGATAAATAAAAAAGATAAAACACATCATCTTATGCATCAACATCATCATGCAAATCCATCGAATCTTCCACCACCACGAGGTTCAAGTTGGGCATTACCATCTAATGTCATATCGGCAACATCATCGTCACCTTATTTAACTGACTGTAATTCATCGTATACAATGACTGATCCAAATACACTTTATTCACATCCATTTCCACCACCACCACCTATGTATCATTATGGTCCACCAACAAGTACAAGTCCTCAACCACTATCCCATATACAATATGGTTATAATAATAATATCAATGGGAATCATCCATATTCGTATATGAAACCTGAATCAATGTCATCTCAACAACATTTTTATCCACCACTTCCACATCAAGATTATTCGCCACCTGATCCATCATCGCCTGAACAGCATATGTAAACGAAAGGAAGAAAAAACAGAACATAAAAATAGAACATTTTTTGTTTTTTTTTTTTTTTGTGGAAAGCCCGGTCGATGTGCAATCTATTAGAATCTCAATTTAAACGACATCTTCTGTTTTCTTCTTGTCTGTCTATCTCTCTCTATTTTGTGTCGCATCGGGTGTATACGTGTGTTCGTGCCGTTTCGTTCGTTTTTTATACACATTCTCGCTATTGATTCCTTCGTTTTTTCTCTTGTCTTCGCTTCCCATTTGTTTGTTCACACACGCGACATGGATACACAGTGAAAGGGAAGCAACGTTTTTCTTGTTGTATAAAAAATATATAGATTGAAGAAATATGGAGCCATTATATAAATACTTTTAATGTCATCTTTTTCACGTTTTCTTTTCTATATACAGATTTAATAGTTCGTACTAGGATATGATGGATTGATTTGACCCTGTCACGCATTCATTCGTTTCTTGTCGCTAAATGCACCATACCGGGATTATTCTGGCTGCTGTTAATAATCGATATGTATGTATGCACATATATATGTATATATGACAATGAGTGTGAACCATGACCCATTCGTTGTTGATCGAAAGACAGGGAGAGAGAGGGCCGACTCGTTCTTTCTTTTTTCCCTTCATCTAGCCTCCCGTTGTGTTGTGCTCTACACTTATCGTCGTATGAGGCAGCCTGTACGACTGAGAAGGTGAAGAGAATAAATTAGTGTTGGTTCTACCTCCCAGCATCAATAAATAATCATAGACGACATTGTCTGAGATGTTAGTGGTAGCATGAATAAGAGATGAAAATTACTAAAACGCATATTGGATAGAGAAAAAAAGAAAGAAGCGAGAAGAACATCTTAAATTATAGACGAGAGCAAGATTAGAGCCGAAGCAATGACAACGGATAAGCGTAGTCTTTCTCATTTTTCTTCTCTCATGGGAACAATCACTACGGCAACTTCTCGATAATTGCTTATTAGATATAAATACATACCGAATCCGTATTGGTGCTCATGTATTAAACAAGAAAAGATGCCATGAATGGAAAGTATACATGATTAATTAGTTTGACGAATTAGCCAACTCTGTTCGATAATTTTATTTCACCGGATGTGTAATAATCATTAGAGGTGGATATGTATATATGTAAATCATGATGATCAGAAAAAAATCGACGAAAAGAAAAACAACGTTTGAAAATTTGGCATGTCAATATATACATACAAATGCTGTGCTTATATTTTCATTAAGGAAAAGAAGAAGAGAACTTCATGGCCTAATCGAATTCAGATCGTGTCGTTTGTCCACATTCAGCAATTGAAAATTCAATGAATGGAACTAATCAAGCTGTCTACTTGATAGGAGAATCTTTCTCGTTTCATGAAGTGGACGCATCCTATTTAATTGTCTGGTTATGTGATCAAAATTTGAGGAAAATATCCATTGAAACATAAATCAAACCACGTAGTCTTAGACAAATCAGTTGAATTTCATTTTTTTATGTCATTCTAAATCTTAAACATATACAAACAGTAGATTTGGCAAAAGCAGTTACACACAAATAAAATTATGTTTACAAGTGATTAGTCGTTTGAACAATGTTGAAATGAAATCATTCTAATGGAATCTTTTGATATTTCTCTTTTAGATTTTATCGTTTATTTTCCGTTGTTAATTCAGTCGACTTGATGTCGAATTAACCATGTGGATAAGTTATAGAAGTGTTGATTATGAGATTGATAGAGTTTCATTTGTGCCATGTTATTTGACTGTGGAGATGTAGAATGAACCGCAAATGACATTAGCATTGCATTTATTGTTAATTTGACTTTTTTTCCAAAAGACATGTTGTTATTTTATCTGCTTGAAGTGTAACAGCTACTTATTATGCATTAGTTTTGGAAAGATGAGCTCTCGCTGGGGATAGCATATAGTTAGACGTGTGCATTGTTGGCTATTTTCAGATGGTAGCTTCGTTTTTCACTTCCGGGAGATTCATGGTATTGTTTATTGGGATCTTCTTTCAAAACTATGCAGCAATTACTTCGAATTCCAATTGAAGACGATTCACTTCGATGGTTAAAATCTAACCCGAATAGAAGGTTCAACAACAGTCAAAATAATGCATGGCTAAGAATTCATTTTAAAATAGTCTTAGCATTAGCTTTTGATTGACTAGGAATTCTATTAAAATACATACCATGAAGATTAGAATATTATATCAGTTTATATTGATATAAACACGATCTCTAAGAAAATATTTTTCACGTGGCTGATTGAGAATACATAAAAAAATGACCGAATTTATTGTGAATAATTTTGTTTTGACATCTTTAGATAAGCTCTTTTTTAAATAAATTGTACACATAGTAGTTTACATCAACATGACAAACATCACATTAATCAGCTTATGTAAGTGAATTGACACACGGGTAAACTTTTCACGTCTTTTTCCTAGAAATTCCGTTTTAAAACTCATCAATCTTAACTAGAGAATGATGAAAGGAATAAAAAATTTTTTATTTTATTAAGTAGGCAACTACGGCTGCTACATTACTATTACCTGTAATCAGTAATCATTTTGTGGAGTAATAAGAGTAATAAAATAATCAAGTAATAAAAATTATTACCAATTAGTCAGTAAAAGTAATAATAATGTAGTTGCCATAGTAGCAACTCTTTTATGATTCTGCACGAAATTTTCAAAATATCTGAATTCAATGTCTTTCTATTCGAGACCGATAGATCCGATGAATGAATGATGCATGATAGAATGCAGGCATAGCTAATCTTTCTACTATCTGCACTGAAATATGATTTGTAATAAGAATTTAACACACGAAAGAGCAAGCCGAATTGCATGCAGATCGCTCCACATCTGTTAGATACAAATGATCTAGCATCAGGGTTTTTATTTACAATTTTTATGAGATTCATTTTAATCATTCCAATTATATTCAAATGATTTTTATTTCACACCTTTAAACACGATAATCTAGGACGAAAAATCGACGATGATACATGGAGTTCGCACATTTTCACTCAAAATAGTAACACAATAAAATAATGTTTTTTTTCTAATGAATAAGTACATTGAAGTGTGACAGCCTCTTTTTTCGCTTTGATACTTTCTACTAGAACTATTTTACTAGGCACGATTTATTGATAGTTAGTAATTATTGTATGAGCTTTAAAAATACTCAAAATAAATTTCATCTGGAAAAATTTTCATCTCTTCGAATACTCGTTCGATACATGTACACAGCACGTCAATCATAAGTTTAAATAATAACAGAAATTTTCAATAGAAACTTGCTGAAATCAATCTGAAATGTGTATCCATAGCCTTTAGTTTCTTGAATATTTCCCAATATAACAATAATTGACAGGTTCGAATTATACTATGCGATATTCAATTAAAATTATCCGTTGACTATATTTAGAAAGAAGCATGAGACTTCCCGATCCCGATCCTGATTGAAGATTAAGATATATCTTATGAAAAGATAAATTCAATGAACACGCAATTATAAAAGTATATTAACAAGATTTCTTTCTTTTAAAGACCCAACTATCACCATGATTTCTATGTAATTTATCTATGAAGCATGATAAAACAAACAAACAAATACATTTGTCTTTGTCGACTTGTAATTATTCTTCGAATTTGATTACATCAATCAAATCTTTTTCTGCATATAGAATACATTGGATTTTAAAATATGATAATTCAATGTTTTTGATGTGTTTTCAAGAAGATTCATTTTTACGATTTGTGGAAACGCTCTCAAACATGTTACGGAGATTTTAAAGTGAAAGATCTCTAGTATTGTGATAGATCTGCTAGGTTCACTAGAAACCTTGAAGAAAACATCAGAAGTCAAGAACCAGAATCTGCAGGGGGGGGGGAGTCTAAATTATATTGGAAAATTATACTGGAAGTCTATAAAGCTGAGTACGATCATATTCGATGAGCTTTACGGCTTGGACGAAATACAGCACATTTCAATAGCTAGAGCTAGTATAAGATATATTTTATTTCAATTAGATAATGGTAATCAATATTAAAATCTAGATTCAATAATCGGCTGGCTTATCTGGTAAAGAAACAACAAATGCTTTATAATATAAATCGAAGTCTTCTGCAAGTGATGGGTTAAACAAAAATAGTAGTAAATTTCGAAATGATGACCAACGATGTGAATCAAATATTTCATCATGTATGATATGCGCATCGCCAAATTGTGGTAATTGTGTTGGTTGCCATAAAGCTGATGATAAGTGCGGATCTAGACGAGCTGAAGTTTTATGAAATTTTTCGATGCTAATATTTGGATGCTTTTCCCAATAGTCATTGATCAACACGGAAGACAAAATTTGGTCCATGTACCATGCTGAACCACCTTTCGTCATATTTGAATCATATAATGGTCCGAATTCTTTTCGTGTATAAAGACTTATTGTTTCGAATGAGAACGGAGCTTTGTTTGAAAGAAGAACAGCATTCGAAGTATCTGAATGCGATTTTGACAATTCCTGGTGTAGTTTTGATTCAAGCAGTAAATTACGCCATGTTTGTTTTCTTAAACATATATGACTCATTGGATACATCCGATAAAGTTTTTCTCCTCGTTTGAAGGAACCACAACAATATGCATTATAGATGAATCCATCGGCATTTGGTTTCAATACATAATCTGTTTTAATCATTGGAATAATATCGCTATCAGTCGTTAGAATCAAATTTTTATCGCCAACAATTTTGCCCGATAAAAATCCAGCATACAAACGTACTAATTGCGACATTTTTGTAGCGTACGACGTTGGGCATTGAAAGTCTATAACTTGTACGCCCAATTTTCGTAGAAATTTTCGAGCTAGTGTCACTTGTGGTGAGGATGATGCTTTACTTTTACTAGTAAAATCACCCACAAAAACAACAATTGCTTCATAACCTATTCTTTGCCATGCTGCTGCAGTTATCGGAGTATAGAATATATATGAACGAAGTTCAGAATGAATAGATGCCGCAAATATGGCAAATTTACGGCTTTCATTTATTGATATTTTAGTATGATCCGGTGGATCGGACAACGTAGTCAAATCATGTGACCATTTGAATTTAAATATTGGTGGTAACTTTTTAAGACTTGATACTCTGTAATAGATGATAAGACCGCTGAGAATACACACAGCAATTAAAATGAAGAACCGAATTAAGTTGCTGGCCTGTAAAGAGAAAAAAAACTTTTATCAACATTTATCCAGAATGATTCGTAGAAACACTGAAAAATAGATTTTGTCATACCAAATTTATCATGATTCGAGATCTATCGGGTGCAATGTTCTTTCATAGAATTTTAATGGAGATTAGATAAAATGAAAATTACCTGAAGTATAATGTTTATTTCCTGAAATCATTCAAGCGACGTTTAAAATGCTCAATACAAAAGAAGTACGATTCAAGATAAGTTATAGCTGTGATGAATGTAAACTCTTGTTAACAACAGATAATAAAATACGATAATGAACCATCAGAATCTTTATTCAAAAGAACGAAAAGACAACTTCTATTCTCAAAACTAAGATGAAAACGAACTTCTCTTTTCCGACAATGCAAGGATAAAGCCCACGAGCAGAAACTTACGTGTGACTTCCTAGTAACAATGCATCAAATGGGTCATGCAAAAGTTGAAATTAATACAAAGTATGGTTATTTTTAAGATAGAGTGCATTCAGGGGGTAAAATTGTCACTGCCATTCTCAAAAATCTACCTAGAATACAGTGAAGTTCAACCACCCCCAAGTGGTACTTAAGAATTCGAAGTCTCACTTTTCTCCCTTGGGCACTCGGCTTAATTATCGCCCAAGAATGAGTTATTTTTCAATAATTCGTATCTAGAATATAATTTTTTTCAAAGATATCAAAATGTTATCAATGAATTTGAATAAATCATTTTTACGCTCTTGTTTAAGTGTAATTCTATACTTGATGTTTTATGGTCCCTGCCCATGTGTTCTCATTCATATGAATCGTCCTCAACTTATTTTCTTCATTTTCTATCATTACCTTATTGTTCTTACATTGCTGTCTTTCTTTTGACTTATTCTCGTCTGCTCCGATGCTTTCTTCTTCTATCTTCTATTTGCGCTGATCAACGTGTGTTTTGTATTCAATCGATACAATTTTATGATATGATGGATTAGAATAAAGTGTCTTCATCCACACTAACATCCCGTCTATCATAAAAGATCACGTTAGTTAGTGCCAACGTCGAAAAGAAGTAGAAATCCGTTTAAGTACTGACTGAGATAGAGACAAGTTTTTCAGAAATACTTAAC
Organism: Rotaria macrura; assembly: GCA_900239685.1. NCBI lineage: Eukaryota > Metazoa > Rotifera > Eurotatoria > Philodinida > Philodinidae > Rotaria > Rotaria macrura. The sequence goes on along the minus strand of OENT01000476.1, from coordinate 9,352 downwards.
AGTAGGAGTTGCATCGTAAGTGTAAAGTAACTTCATGTGTCCCTTCGTGTTGAGAAACCCTACCACTCCGTATAACGTCTGTCATCATCATTAAGAAGCAATCATATTCGTTTTTGATCATGTCATTTTGATTTTCAGTCTATGAAATAAGCATTTTTTAACTGTCTACAATATTATTATTACTCATGAGCAAGTTAAAAAATACTTTTCATACAAAACTTGTCAGAAGGTCGAAGGATCAGAATGATGCGCCAACAGTTGTTTGATGAACAAGTTTGTTCACAGCACTAAATCGCAATTTTTCAAGTCAAGCGATAGTAGGACAGTTTCCTACATGTAATAAGAAACTGATTTCTAAGTCAAACATGTTCGTTCCAATGCTCACACTCACAAAATAGATATATTTACAAGAAAAAAAATCTTAATTAGTTTCACAAAACTTCTCTGAATTGATGCGATTGTTTATTTCCAGCTACTCTTTGAGGAAACAGACGCTTAACTTTTGTTTTCAATCATAGTTTGAACACTCTCCGAACAAAATTAGTAGAATTATGTATGCAGGGCTGAAGAGAAAAGATCTACTAAACATGGAAAAAGCCATACATCACATGCTTCATCTCGAATGATCTGCAATGTCATTTACTTAATTAGATGCTTGAATTGAACTGTCGTTACTAAGCATTGACATGCAATACATAAATTAAGTTCTATGTACACGATAAAACCTTTGGTGCTCTTGTGGTAATATGCACTATTAATTTGAAATTGTAAAACTTTTATTTTAAAATGCAGGAACTTGGATTTCTAATCCAAGTCGATGATTCGGTCCTCTGGAAATAATTGAATTCCACCAGAACTAACAGGGAAACATGGGGCATCGATGAAACGTAGTAGAAGTATTCAAATAGGGAATATTGCGGATTTTTGCAGATGATTTCAGGCTTGCTCCTGTAGGAACGAACAAGAATTGATTGGAACCACCGGGAAACGTCCAAAAAAGTTACGATCGAAATACTGGTTTCATCTCCCGTTGATTTTTTTTTTGTATTTTCCTGCGGAAACTGGCTGCTACTTATCCATCTAGGAAGATATCTGCATAATTATTTATATACATGTACATAGATCAATAATAGGACGCCATATTAATTGAGTTCTGCTCGAAATCAAATCAATATTTTTCCTTTAAATTCAGTTTGAAATAATGAAAGCCAAAGAAATACCAATTTTTCTTAAGGAAAGTAACTTCAACTTAATGTCACATTTAGGTATCGTTTATATTCATTTAATGATCTTTGTGTAGATGCAACATATGCAAAGGAAAGAACTAGTGTATCCATTGCCATGCTGAATTTTAACTTTCAATTTTCGTCAATGAATAAAAACGAACATGAAAGGTATATCTTCAAACTGAAATCAAACCCGAGGATTGACAACAGTTTATTTGAACTATCTATTGTAGAACCCTCACCATTATATTATCGAAATACCACAAACATTTCAATCACAACTGAGTGATATTTGATCATGGAAAGTTTTCATCATCGGTACAATGTTTCTACCGCCCTTACATCTAGCGAAGTTATTGCTCAATGAATGAAGATGATAGTTAATGTTTTCGCTTTCGAGAGCCAAACAAGTTACACAAAGTATGCGGCATGAATAAATGTGAAGTTTTTTTTTATGCGTTTGTTGTCTTTCGATGAATAAACAGATATCAAGCATAGATTCGTCATAATTATGTAACACAATGATAACAGCACTACCCAGCCCAAGCAGACAAACATTGGGAAAAATGCTTTTAAACGCTCAATCGGGAACGCCGATTGGGAGTCATTAACACTCATTAACAAAACACAAGAAACGCGTTTTTTATGCAGAAGTTTTACTCTCTGAGCGTGAAAACGTATAAAAACTCTAACACTGATGGTTTAAACGCATTGACTTTTAAGTTGTTCAATAATTGTGCGTTTTAACTCTCAGGGCTAGAGTTTTTATCCGTTTTCACGCTCCGAAAGTGAAATTCGTAACAAAAAACATGTTTCTTTGCATTTCGTTGATGAACGTTAGTGACTCCCAATCGGCGTTCCCGATTGAGCGTTTAAACGCGTTTTCTAAATGTTTGTCTGGTTGGGTAAGTAGTAATTCGAATAGCGAGTTATCTGTCACACCAGGTTCAATTTCGAATTTTTGAATATCTTTTATTTTCTGCTTGTTTATTGAAGATCTAAGCAAGTAAAAATTTAGCATTCTATACTACCTATGTTCTTTGGTATCTTCATAAAATGATATGAATACTTTTCAAGTCCCTCATTAAGTAAATCTATTTTAAAACTATGTTGATCTTAAATATCAAAAAGAAAAAACACATCTACGATAGTGCTGAATAATACTTCAGTTGCTATACACGTCTACAATAAAAGCAAGCTAAATTTGTTCTATCATTTCATGTTCATCTTGAACTTCTTCGCATTGCGAATTTTTATTGATAACAGCAACATCATTTATTAACTATCACTTAAATTAATTACTAAAACGATGGATACCTTGATCAGAGAAATTACCTATGCGAAATATCGAGACTACACGTTACATCTCGAATTAAATATCCTGAAGGGAATCATTCGAAACAGGATGTTAGAGCAATTATTTGAAGAAGAGTTTTTCTTCTATTCAACAATACCGATGGTGCACAACTCAGATGTTTTTCTAGTTATTGACCCTCCTAAAACTTCTATTAAAATAATTATACTATTTGAACTTGATTCCTTTCTTTTATAAAGCGGCTCATCTTGAATCGACTTCTTTCTGTGCTATACAATGTCATACATATAAAACTGAAACTTTCTAAAGCTCGTCAAAGTTCCGTATCATCAAACAAGAATCTAAACTGTAACCTTTGCTGAGAGAATTGTGAAACGAGAAAATCGCAGTAAAAAATGAACAGAAGTAAAAAAATGATGACGAAATATGACGTTAATACACCGTTTGATCGTCACTGTTTCAATACATATATTTAAAATTGAAGTTTCTAGTAGTTGTTAGTAGTTGCTGACTGACGATCATCGATCCATTAAGTAAGAAATGTCAATTGTATGAAATACAGCAGAATTTCTGTTCTACAGCTTATTTAACCAATGTGACGAATAGATGAATGAATACATTATCATTTTCTTCTCATGAAGTTGGAATACATATATATAAGTAAAATGCTTTTCATTTTCGTCCAGTGCTTCACCGTGTACGATGCACCTCCGTATGACACGGGACAGTGGTTTCGAAACATATTTCTATTTGTGTAATAAATTTTTCGACTCATTACTTAATTACGACACATACAACATGTATTGAGAACGTTCTTCAAATGTAGCCTTCAGTTTCTCGGTTTATTTGTTCTGCAGCGATGAAAAAATACATTATGTTTGATTTTATTCGAATGAATCATAACTGCTTTTAAAAATCAAGACAACTCGAACTTTAATCCCTAACGGGACGTCTTTTTCAGATCAAATTAACACATGCGAGTTCTCTGTTGAGCATCGATTGCAATTTCGACACTACCTCAAACAAAAACTTAGCGAGGAATAATCTAGAAACACGAAAAACTGATGGATACGTTCTGAAATTTTGAAATCCAGTTACTATTGAACTGAAATAATGAAAAGATAAACAGTTAACACAAAGACTAAAAGATATTTTCGTTAATGACACTTTAAAAATATAACTGGATATAGTGATACATCATTGTGAGATGTTATGTATATACATATGTTGACATGAATTCTCTTGTCTGTTCATTTCAGAGCTCCTCCCACTGCAGTATTTAATGTTTCAGCATCAAGATTCGTTAGCGCTTGAATATGATACAAGCAGGTAATTATCTTGCTTATAACGATACAAGGAAGAAAATAAAGTATTTGTTTTGTTTTCGTCAGAATCTATTAAAAAAACGATAAAAAAAGTTGTCTTCTAAAATATATTGATCATGAAACAATCCTTTCTTAAACTCTGATCCTATAATTATCTTGATACTGAACGTAATTGTGCAAGAGCCGAGTTAATCTTAACGGTCAATGGCGGTCAACGAAAATTAAAACTTCAATCATTGAAGGACATCCCTTATGAACGAGGAAATCTTCTTTGGTAAGTCCTAACATCCAGCCTCCAACACGCTCAGATTTCCCACATGACTGATATTTTCTTCAGTAACAACATTAAGACCGAAATACTGTCGAGTTTTAGCAACTCATTTCACTTCACCAAAAAAATACACCCCGCTTTGCCCTCGATCTTGATTGCTTTTCTTCAATAACTCTTCATATATTGATGAGATCTTTTTTCCTTTAATTATACATGATTGGTTTGACTTCACGTTAGAAAAAAATACACAAAAATAGATTAGTCAAAAAAGAAGATAACTGGTCATTAGTACTCCTTTTGTTATTCTCTCTAGAATGAAGAAAACATGAGTAACCGTTGTGGGATGTAATTTAGACATTCTTTAATTGATTAGTTTCCCTACTAATGATAGCGGCTGATTTGTGTTATATTAGGTATATGTGACACTTCAATTTAGAAACATCTGGGAAATAATTTTCGTATTGATTTCAAAAAGTATGAATTTGAGCAGCCTTTGTCTAATTTGAAATCGATATGAATAGTATCGATTATTGTAATTGAAGTCACTTTTGACAAATATTCATCGTAAGTACGACATAATTTGCGTTTTTGAGCTATTTTTGGTAGTAGAAATCATCTTAATCTTAGCTGAAGAAATGAACACTGAGAAAGCGTGTGACGCATTCTAGAGCATGTTTTTGATAGAGTATTCGTGTCTAATTGGACTCAACGAAAGAGTTTAGTGTGGATATTAAAAAATAGCAAAAGTTTTTGTCACCTTAACAAAATGTTCTCTGCTTAATTATCGTTAGACAAATTTTTGCAAAACAAATTAAAAAAGCATATCGGATAAAAGTCAAGTTCTCAACTTCAAAATCATAGCATCTATAAATTTCATTTAGTAAAATTATGTTGGGCTCAAATTTCACTGTTCTTCTAGTAAGATATATAAATCTATTTAGCGCATTCAATGGTGTGCCTCGTTGGACGTTCTAAATGTGTCTCATATTAAGATTACAGAGTACGTCAAATACATTTTCGTTCCAATGTCTATAGACGTTTACTTTGTATGTCTCTTTTATTAGGATAACGTTGCGCAAATGATTGACTTTATGTCTATAAAATAAATATGCTTTTCTCGTCTTCTTAGTGTGTTCGAATGACGAATAGGAAGCTATTTAATAAATAAAACCTATATTTGATTCTAGTAAAATGCTGACTATTTGACGTTTTCTTAACATGAAGCAATTTAGTTGGGATAAATAAATGAAAAGGGCTTACATAAAAAAACTGAATTTATCTTTAAATATAGCGTAAAATTCTGTTTTAGTGTCTGTCATAAACTTTTAGGTAGTATAACTTTTGAAAACAGGTGGCTCATAGTTACCGATTTTCGTTCTTGCAATCTTTATCTATTCATCTTCCCCACCCAATAAAGATAGGATTCAACAGAAACTATTATCCTTGAAAGAACAACGTTTATATTTTGTCCGGAGTATCTGGTATGTAGTATATGGCACAGGAACTCTTCTCCTAAGTCTATATATATATATGTACATTGTTCAAATCCATGATGTATATAATAACATTTACATTATGAGATTTTGACGAGAAAATTTCAGGGATTTTCTCGCTTCGCCTCACACATGAAAAATCCTGTCTCAATGAATATCTTCTCGTTATAACTCCTTTTCATATTGCCCTGAGCAGAGAAAAATGTTCCTTGCCCAGTATCCTACTCCATTTCGAAATATGGTAGTCAGGTCACGACAATTATCTTACAGTTGATTAATTCAGTCTTTTCTATTTCTTAAATTCATATTTGGGCAAGTATTTTCGATTCATTTGAATTATTTGTACACTAAAGCACAGTTTTCTCAGATGATATTGAATAAAAATGTTCAAACAACAAGCTATGAATTCGATGAATTGAAATTCTTTATATGTTCTAATTCTACAAATGTATTTGTTTTTTGCGATCGATTTGAAACAAAGACTTAGGATCTACTTTTCTATAATCATTCACCTATTGTCATATAAATACAGCGTTCATTCAAAAAAAATTATTTTTTTTTCTGTTGAAAATCGTTATCTGAAAGCTTGATTTATCTTTTCATTCCTTACCTTTCAAAAGAAAAAAGTGATTGCAAGTTCAAAGTCTCTGACTATAGTTGTCTACCTATGTGATAGGTTTTCTACGCTCGCCGATGAAAGTAGTACTTTGCTACTTCACACAATTCTACTAGTGAAAGAAAATGGCCTTGAGTATAGTGAAGTTCTTTTTCTACGTCTGCAATTCGGGATCAGAAACGTCTTTTTTCCAAAGCAGAAATTGACAGAGATTATCAGAATCTAAGAAATATAAGACATCAAAGTACTAAATAAAAAATCTTATGGTTTTTCAGAAAGATTCGCTATTCAACTATCTTTCTATTCATTAATCAACACTTCTACTTTCTACACTGGTCTTTGACTATTTTTCGAAAACAGTAGAGTTGAAGAAAACTTTCGAAAATTTACGATTTCTAAATTTAAAAATTCACACAAAGCATTACCTGTGAGGCTTTCCTTTTCATCCAGACGATTGTTTCCAAACATCCATAGAAAATGCCCTTGTAAATACAAGAACGATTTCTTGTGTTCTGTTTACTTACAATAAAATTGTAAGTATTTCTTTTGTTCTTTACTTTTTTAGTGTGTTGTGTAGTCCATTTTAGTAATGTTTTACGACTAAGCTGTGTGTATACTTTTTCTATTCACTGACACCTGATAGAGAATTCAGCATAAAATTCATATTTACTTAATTTGGTTAATGTAATAGTTACATAGTGATGATTTTCTTTTAGATAATAAGTTGCTGGTGATTCATTTGTTATGATCATAAATAGGAAGCTTACCATAAACGTATTGTGCTTGATGGTCTGCTGTCAATGTATCGCTTAACTAATAATAAGTCTACATGTGAATATATGATTGCTTGTATATATTGACTTGTATGTATACTTTGAGTTTCGTTACTTATACAGGTGGTTGGTTTTTTTTCTCTTCATGCATATACTTTTAAAAAAGAAAGGAAGAAGGAAAGAAACTTGATAAAAAGAACATGCACGAACCACCGCATGAGTCATGACCTTAACGCATGCATATATGTATAACAAAGTTACACGAGACGTTATCTTTATAGATGGCTTTCTAGAACACTCGTAGATTAGTATCCAGTTAGAGAAAAAAGTAACGAAACCTTTTATAAACGTGAAAATTTGAACATCAATGAGACCACCAATTATTAAAAATAAAATTCAAGAAAAATCATCAAATTTGAATGAGTGGTGTGAAATAATTTCTATTTTCTAAAGAAAATACTAATTATACAAATGAGTTTTGAAATATATATATATACTATATATCATGTAGTGATGAAAATGATGCTTTCGATGTGAAATAAAATTCTGTGCTGATGAATTTGATCTAGAAAAGTGCTTACGAGGGAGCCTTTTCAGGTGCCCCCTCCCCGCTGATTTCAATGAAACTTTATCTATAGATACTGCATAGTGCTGTAGTAAAAACCCTAAAAGGGTTTGAGTGCGAATTGCTTCCTTCAAAATTTATGGTTGTCTTAATTTTTTTACTGTGTAGAGCAAAATATAGAATATTAGGAAGCCAGGATTCTATGAAAATACAATACAAAATTCTGCATTTGTTCCCTGGGATTGTTCAACATCTTACTCATTTGGATGGGGGAGAGCTGTGGTTGGTAGTCTATTGTGCTTTTCATTTTCAAGCTATCCCTGGTCGAACGATACGGGCCGTTGAGTGGACGCAGTTATACGGACCGTAACATCATTAAAATAGGGCCGTATACGGTACTATTTTAATGATGTTACGGTCCGTATAACTGCGTCCACTCAACGGTCCGTAACGGATATCCGTTTTGATTGACCTGAGATGTTACAGAATTTCCCCGTTCTATATTTTGCTCTATACAGTCAAAAGTTAAGACAACAATATCTTTTGAAAAAAGCGATTCGCATTCAAACCCTTTTTGGGCTTTTACTCTGGCACTATACAGTATCTATAGGCAAAGTTTTGTTGAAATCGGCGGGGGGGGGGGGGGTGGCGGTAGCACCTAAAAAGGTTGCCTCGTTAGTGAAAAGAATATAATAGATACACTTTTCGTTTTTCGGAGTAAATAATGAATAGTTTTTATAATAAAATCATTCAAACAAATCAAACTAATATCAGTTTAAATGAACAATTTTTTTAACTGCTGCTCATGACAATCGAATTAAATAATAACGTTTACTATTTTATACAATATATTAAAATTCAACTGATCGTTGAATATCTTCATGTGCCAAAATGAAAAACAAAACGAAAGTTCACATCTAATAGAGAGAAACAAAGGTTTTTTTCCTAAAACAACATAGTTGAAATTTTAATACATTTCACAATTAATCCTTGAACTCGCAATTTCAGTCTGAACTAGACTGTAGCGGATGCGCCAGTTGAAATAAGCCTCTTGCTACTTTGCAAATATCTCTCTCAAGTTTTGACATATATAATGGATTGAGTTCCCGAAAGATAGCCTGTACAGTTGTCTACAAAACCTTACGAAAAAATTCTTCCAACGAATAACAATGGAATTATATCTGGTCAGCACTACAATACTCTAAATTGGTCCACCTTTAAAGCATTGCTCTTGGGGATGCCCAATTCCAATTCTTGTCAATTCCAGTCAATCCCAATCCCAATTCCGATCAAGACCAGTCAATCCCAAGTCTAGAATTGGAATTGACTAGACTTGGGATTGGTGCACTCCTAATTCCTCTTGATGTTAAAAATTTTGTGTCGGTCTTGTTATCATGAATAAAAAGACCTTTTGTAACCCATGGAAAGCTCTATTAATTGGGCAAATACTTTTTTCATATACTGTAAATTTGCTTTAGCAGAACCTTTTCTTTATTCCCGTCTAGTTAAGTTCTGAAAAGGTTCCATTACAGTTCATTACAATTTTAATTTTATTAGAACGAATGGAATATGATTACATATAGGGATGCCCAATTCCAATTCTGGTCAATCCCAACTCTTGGGATTGACTGGTCTTGACCGGAATTGGAATTGGGATTGACAAGAATTGGGATTGGGATTGACTGGAATTGACAAGAATTGGGATTGGGATTGACTGGGATTGACAAGAATTGGGATTGGGATTGACTGGGATTGACAAGAATTGACA